>OY992896.1:19801835-20064335 GCA_963921405.1 Cepaea hortensis
ATAAATTAATACTTTGATCTTAACCGCCACTATTTACAATTTTTAGGGGTTCGCGGTACCCGCGGGGGCAAGGGCTGCCTCATCAGATCCCCACGTCCCTGTGTGTCATTCGGTTGACCTCTGCTTGTAGCCCTGAGAAGATCAAGTGCAGATACTACACTTTGATGTTAGTCAAAATTTCATTGTGCAATTACAAGGTACACATGTGTACCTGCCAAAAATAATAAGGATTACTTAATTCTAGTAACTTAAGTTAAGCAGATAATTGTTAGGACCTACCACTCTTGAATTAAGGTAATAATATCGTGTACGATATTATACAATGTAAAAATTTATGTATGGATTAATATATGAAAGTAAAAGCAAATAAAAATTTTGTTTATTGCATTATTGCAGGAGAGCTTACACTTAAAGAGGCTCTTAAAGTAAACTGTAACAATTAATTTCAACAATAAATAATCACTCTATCTCTTATATGGATACATAGCTAACGTTATCTCCCCTGCTGGCCTTACTATTGATTCAGATTATATTTATTTCCCCTCATTGCCAATCTCCTGTAGTATACTGTTTTCAAACTGTATTTTATTTTTTTGTTATGCACATTATTGAGAAAACAGAACTAAACAACAAAATTTTAGTGAACGATGATACTAATAACATCAAATAACGTAGGCGATCATGCATACGTTTATCGGCAAGGTACATGAGTACATGTCTACCAGCGAGTCAATGAGTGCACATCATCCGCTGCACGGGGTGGTAAAGAAGAGAAAGGGCAGCAGCTTAGAAAGAGGGAACTCCTGGAAGGGTCTGGTCGAGCATGCATTCGAAAGGTCTGTTCAATTGAGGAAATAAATTCTTGTGACTGATAGAGACAAGTGCGAGCAACATGTAGTACGTTCTTTTCAGTACGCATCAGACTAGATAGAAGTGAAGACAACAACACCCGACATTGTCAAAGGTAGAAGCTTAAGTCTTTACATTTGACAGTTCGTCTTAGGCTCTCCCGATGGTGTTTCCACCTTGTCGTGGCGGTGGAGCTTGTGTTTCTCAATGACCCCCGAGAGCTATGCCGGCGGTAGCGTAGCTACCAGTTGGGCCTCCCAAGCCGGACAGGTCAAAGGATAGAAAACAGACAAAGAGAAACACCCTGGTCCTCCAGGTTGAGGGTTGAAACGTGGGATTAACATCCCCACCTTTGTAAAATCTATTTTGTTGCGAAACAGATACATAAGCCTCGAATTCGGACTGACTTTTTTGGACAACGACCTCAGAACGTTAAAGGACTCTTGAGATTTGGAACATTGAATGTACGGACACTATATCGAGCTGGAGCGGCTGAAGAACTAACCCTGGATCTGGTTCAATATCAAATGGATATAACAGCAATTCAAGAAATAAGGTGGCCAGGAGAGGGTACTTTAGAGCAAAATGGAATGATTGTAACATATGGAGGAAACACCCAAAATATACATGAATTAGGAACAGGATTTGTCATAAAAAAAGAGTTATGGGGGAACATTCTAAACTGTAAAGTTGTTAATAACAGAATAAGTAAATTACGAATAAAGGTATGCCGTAATAAGTGTCGTCCCAGGGATGAGGGTAATCAACACCTACATTCTTTTAACCCCATATCATTATCTTGAGGATCTTCTGGATTTCTGTCCACAACACCCCATAGGTCCCTGGATCATCTCTCTCTCTCTTTCTCTCTCTTACCACTGGACCATGCCCCCTCTCATTCTTTTCCAAAACAGACTACACAACTCTAGCTTCTAACCAAATAACAGATTAATTTAATAAAGAAAAGTGTCAGGTGTGTGCAAAGTGTATGTGTAGAATGTCTGTCGTATAATCTAGTGTGTATGCAGAATCAGACCGAACAGCTCAGGATCAAAGTCTGCTTCATCACAGTACTGGCCACACAACAGCACCATAGATCAAGTACAGATGAACCTCAAAAAATGATGCGTCTCTCCGGCCAGATGTCGACTTCCTCCAGTGGCTCTTGGATAGTCCGGATGCCTAGTCACCAATAGTGGATATAGTCCAATACTGACCATGAATCTGACACACACAGTGTAACTAATATGTCACTAAAAGTTCTGTGATCTGATAACCCTTGTACAGTAAAATACATGTTTACTGTCGCTTTGAAACTAAATGTTAGTTGGTAATTTCTCACTGGAATTAACCATTCGGAAAACACAATGTTAATTTTCAAGTTCTCTATATAACAACTATTGTTCCTGTTACAGGTGGTATTGTAAGTATGTTCACTCTACTATGATGAAAACTACCACTGAGGAATCACTCTTAGATGATCTTTGGTTACCGCTCAGCAGAGGCCAGGTTCCTGCAGACCCTCTGGGTTATGGGCCCAGTGCAAAAATCCGCTGAGTAAAAAGCGCCTTCAATGATCGAACCATAATCTTCTTCTATGACTTTTCTGCTAGCTTTTTGGAAAATATAGTGGAACTTGTTGAAGAGAGAACACACCTGGTGAGAGCAACCCGATTCCGACCTTTATTAGGTGAGTGTAGGCCGACGGCCGCACTCAGATATATAACAGAGAACTAAACTCTGTAATAAGGCAGAGGAGCTCATCACATCGGTCTGAGTCATGGTAAGACAAGGAAAGACTGAAGAAAAAGTGTAGAAACCCAGTAGATACCCTACTGGAAGGTCCTACCATTTGACATTTACTGTATCGCCCCAACCATCCTCAATCTCCCTAAATACCATCCCACTACATTGTTCTTAACTCACCGAGTTAATTGATATCTCACACTAGCTAGTTTAAGCAATGCGATAGCCTACTGCTGCCGACGCTCTTATAATACGTTCTCCAACGCACATTATTACACTCGATTCCTAAGAATCATCTAATTTGGGTCTATTTAATTAAATACCATATATTTATTCCTGTTTGAAATCGAGACTACTAAATCACACAATGGATAAATGTCCGCCGATGTAAATCAACATAAGACACTGTAGTCTCTCTCCATAATCAAACCCGGAATATCACACGCATCCTTGTTGCTTCACAACATTTGGTCGACTCCCGCCAAAGTTGTTTATCCAGACTGTTTTAATACTGTCTGAATGACGTCACAAATCTGACTAGACACTAGGCGTCGAGAAGCTATTTTTCTCTCCTTTTCCGACTCGATGTAAACAACCCGCCGGCTATCCCGCTTTCATCTGGGGAATTGTCCCGGTACTCCAAAAAGTCTTGCCGGCCTGTGATCTTTAGAATCTTTTCCCCACAACAAAATATCTTGCCGACTTTCATCAGGACAGACTGTCTCCAACATCAAAGGATGGCTGCCGCCTGTAGACGAATGGCGCGACAGTCTTTCATCGATCGACAACTCTAAGAATTTCCGCGAGAAGGAAAATGGAAAGTTATAACGATGAGTAATGTACATGCATCTACTGAAGAGAAGGAAGATGACGTTAAAGAAGACTTTTATAATGATTTGGAAGATGTCATAGAAGAAACCCCCAAACAGGACATCCTGCTTGTGATGGGAGACTTCAATGCAAAAATAGGTAGAGAGAAAACTCATAAAAAAGTGACCGGTATGGAATGCCTACATACAACTTCAAATAATAATTTATGGAGAGTCAGCAACCTGGCAGAAGCCAAAGAACTGCAGATTATGAGTACCAGACTACAAAGAAAGGATATACACAAACAAACTTGGAATTCATGTGACAAGAGAATCTATAATCAAATAGATAACATTTTAATTAACAACAGAAATGCATCAAACATACAGCAAGTTAGAAGTTACAGAGGAGCTGAGTGCCACAGCGACCACTTCCTCGTTGGAGCAAAATTTAAAATAAAACTTAAGAGATCTTTCTATTTTAAATTACAAAGATTACACCCAACATATAACAGAGAACTACAAGAAATTACAGTCAAAAAGAAATTTACAGATGAAATAAAATGTAAACTTGAAACTCTGCAAAACCCTTTGGAGGAAAGTGTTGACCAAACTTGGTTGAACATCAAGAATACAATTCAATCTACCGCAGAAGAATGTCTCCGTGTGTTACCAAATCGTAAGAAAGAATAGATGGTTCAATAAAAAATGTGAAGAAGCAGTCATTAGGAAAAAGAATGCCAGACATTTATGGTTAAATTACATCAACAACATCCAAAAGGAAGAGCAATATAGAAATGAATGTAAAGAGGCTACAATAATAGTTCGACAGCAGAAGCGAGAATATATGAGTAATATAATCAAAGATATGGAAACCAATCCCCAGAAAAACGAATCCAGAAACGTTTTTTTAAAAGAACTGAAGCCAATGAAACGAGGGCACCAACACAACACATATGGTTTAAAAGACAAAAATGGGAATATGATAAATATCAATGAGGAAATGTGCAACATATGGAAATAATATTTTGTTGAATTACTAAATTGTGAAGCTCCAAGTAACACCTTCCCACAGGAAGAGGTTCTAACGTGTGAACCACAAATTGAAGAACCTGCATTTGAAGAAATCCTTTATGTAATCACACGACTTAAAAACAATAAGGCAACTGGGGCTGATGGAATTGCTGCTGAATTTATAAAGGCAGGTGGCCATGCATTACATCTAAAGCTATATGAACTAATAATAAAAATCTGGAGGACAGAAGAATTACCCCATGACTGGAAAGAGTCATTATTGATACCTACCTTTAAGAAAGGAAACAATTTCCAACGTGAAAATTATAGAGGAATATCACTACTGTCCACAAGCATTAAGATACTATCCGCAGTATTACTAAATAGACTAAAACCATATTCAGAAGACATATTAGGTGACTACTTAGGCTTGAAACAGGGTGATGCACTATCAGGGTGATGCTACTCTTCAATCTGGCTCTAGAGAAAGTTGTAAGGAAGGTAAAGGAGGAATATAATATTGGAGGAACTTCCAAGCTGCTTGGTTATGCAGATGATATATTTATTATAGAGGAAAATGAACAAAAGACATTGGAAATATTGACTCACTTAAAGGAAAATGCCCAACAGATGGAGCTGGTTATCAACCAAGATAAGACAGAATATACGGTAATTTCAAGAGAAGGAATGGCTAAAAACTCTGGCCACATACAAATAGATAATATGACCATTAAAAGAACGGAAACATACAAATACCTGGGTACAATCTTCAACTGCTCCAACATCATAAGGGAAGAAATACAAATTAGAATCGATTCTGGAAATAACATATACTATGCACTACAACATCTACTAAAATCAAATGCGCTATCTCGTAACAACAAGATCATAATATACAAAACACTGATCAGACCAGTTGTGCTGTATGGCTTTGAAACCTGGAGTACAACGAAAGGAGATGAAGCGTTGCTACAAACCTTTGATAACAAAGTGTTAAGACGCATCTTTGGACCCATTAGGAATACACAAAGTGGAGAGTGGAAAAGAAGAAGTAACAAAGACATTTATGATCTGTTTAAGTCCCCGCTAATCACAGGTATCATGAAGGCTAATAGACTACAATGGCTGGGGCATATAGAATGAATGGAAGATAATAGGGAACAAAACTCGCTTACACTCAGGAAATAAATGACCGTAGACCCCGAGGTAGACCAAGAAGAAGGTGGAGAGATAATATATATACATACCTACAAGCACTTGGAATCAACGACTGGCAAGAGAAGGTCAACCAGAGAGACGAATGGAGACGGATTGTATCTGCAGCAAAGTACCTCAATGGCTCGGAACGCTGAAGAAGAAGAAGTTCTTCTTAGGGTAAGTAGTCATCTAGAGCAGGGGTCACCAAACTACGGCCCGCGGGCCGGATCCGGCCCGCGACGTCATTTCATCCGGCCCGCTGACGCTACTAGAACCTGCTTGATATGACGTATGGAACACGAGTGGTTGTGATGCAATTTAAATGTACATATTATGTTTAGAATAATAAGATATCTTCATACGTGTGGAGACTTCCTGGCGGCTATGTGTCTCAAGTTTAAAGTCTTCAATTATAAATTATTTTATCTAGATCGTATTGTTTATTGTAATGTTTGCTTAATTCGCGCAACCCCAAGTCCTTCCCTGGTTTGTGGTAGTATACCAGTGTATATGAACACGCAAGTCAGGTTTTAGTTGACAGTATAAAGTTTATTTGTACTTGATGACCAAGGGTTGATGTTAGCTTCCACTCAAGTCAAAGGCCGGATCTTAACTCCCCTTGCCAACACAATACGTCACGATTGAGCATCTCTCACCCTTTCACTCTCGATGCTCAATCGTGCTGTATCTGTTTCCCACTAGATTCTAATAATACCCCAGTACTCTTCCCTTACTGTTACACCTCCCCATGTTGAATAAAGAATTTTCCTTATAAAGGAAAACTCTTTACTCCTAATCCCCATACTCCATTCCCTCTTTTTCCTCCAATCTTCCCTAAAATCAGCTCAAGTTTGAGTAAATAATATATCTTTTAACTCTTCTCCCAGTGATATGGTCTGCTAGTAAACCCCCCCCCCCCCATATACTTCTTCTTCGAACTTTCTTTGTATAATACCACGTATGGTAACCCTGTTAATCCAAACAGTCCTTCTTTCCTTTTTATTTCCCCAAAATTATATAGCTATCTACTATATATTTCTACTTTTCTGGTTCTTTCTTAGCTCCTCCTGTTTCCTGTATCAAATATACATATTATAAGAACAGCTCATAAATTCTTTATCGAAATTTTTTTACTTATAAAATTTCTCACTCTTCCAAAACCCAGGACGTACAAAAACAATGTAGTTAGAAAAAGTAAAGAAGCGGTGCGCACCTAGTAAGAAGCATAAAGAATGAATACACGACATGACCACATGTACATACAGTAATGCACATTTAAGACACTCACCCTTTACCTCCCTTGCCAATAAAAAATTTTGTAAAATAATTTTTTAAAACACCTTATGAAATACATCTTTGTTCGTTATAAAACAATTTGGCATAAGTTTTCATAAAGCTTATACATTCGACATTGACATTGCCAACCACAATTCTGTTCCTTTTTCGTTATCTCACCTTCCACCATGAGCCCATGTTCATATTTTATGAACACCTTTAATAAAATTAAAGCTGGTATTTCACAGCACCTATTTCTTTCCCCCGTACTTCCCATACTGCCATTTATGAACACAGTGACGTGTGTGCAAGCCCTGGATACGTCTATCCATTCGTGTACACACGTTCACCAACCCTGGTTTCCCACTAATTTATGAATGCACAGCATTGCTTAACTATATCAACATTCAGGTCATCTAAGCTTCCCCCTACCTTATATCAGTGGACAATTTAGTTTTTATTAACTCCTTTCTGAACGAAAACCTTAAGCAAAACTCTTATATTTGAAAATTAAACTTAATTAACTAACTTCATAACTTATTTACTAACCAAGTAACTTAATATACAAAACCATTTATGTAATCAAGATCAAATCACACAAGCCGTCATAACTCCAAATTAATATAAGGAAAAACACATTTTTAAAATAACATGCATCAAATCAGAATAACACACCTTACTTCTAGCTATCACTATTGGACACTTTTACGGCCCAATAGTTTTTATCAACTCAAATGCTAGGAACACAATCACCCTATTCTAACTCAATAAATCAACTAACCACAATCATTTTTCAAAACCAAAACAAAAAAAACTTATAATGAGGGACTAAAACAACTAAACATTAGCCATCATTTTCCAGAACCAACTCAATCATAAAAACTTATTATATATGACTCATGACTCAAACAATTACAACTACGTATAGTGACCCACCAACATTGGCCCCTCATACTAAGTAAAATAACGTATATCTATTTATACAGGTCATTCCAGTATATCTATGACCGAAAAAACTAAACATTTCACTGTCCATCTGTATATCTGTTAACTACAGACCAATTAGAATCACATCTGTTCTATCTACCTAAACAAATCAGTAATCAACATTTACCATACCATTTATTATCTCCTAACTCCTAACAGCACATAACATCCGAAATAACCTCTTAAGTGAGCACTGTAAACTACATGTTCAATCCTTTTTTTTCATTTGTAATGTGGCCACTAATCTAATATTAACTCAACGTAGTAGCCAACCTCTACTTATCAACGAACTTGTGATCTGGTTTCCCTTGGAAACACGGCATTTCCAACAGTAACGAAAAATACCTTCACCCCTTTGTACCAATATCTCAAGACCACTTCCACCGTTTCGTATGCTTCTTCAGGCATCCCTTTCACTTCTAACTCCTGCCATCTGCAGTACTTTCAAATATCTATCTCACACGTTTCCGCTTCTTCAACAAGTCCAAGTTTCTTTGAATAAGTGCTAATTCTACATCAATATCTTCTTCTTCGTACAACTTATTAGTTTCTTCCATACTACTACTAGACTCTGACTTTTCATCCATTTCTTCTTCTTCGTCTGTATGTCTCTCTTCAGCTGCCGCTAATCTCTTCCGTTCAACATCCCACCTAATTTGTCGATCCCTATTTCTTAAGGATCTTTCTAGTAGAGGCATATCTTCTCCGCTTGTTGAATAATCTCTAATTCTCCTCTGTCTTTTCACTTCTTTATCTCTTTGACTGTCCATTCTTCTTTTCGTTGCTTGTCTAGTATTTTTAAATGGAGCACCTATGTCTTCTTCCATACTATCATAATGAGTTTCATTCAGCCCTTCTTCTTCCATTCTTTTCGGAATTGTCTGTTCTTGAGTATCTTCGTAACTTGGATTTGCTAGCAACTGATTTTGTGCTGGTTCTTTTCTAAGACCTGGGGTTACTGTAGCTCCTCTGACAACCTGTTCATCCAAAAATTTCGTGTCCGAATAATAATAATTATTATAATTATTATTTTCTATCTCATCTTCATCTCTTCTTAAGTGTTCAACGTGTGCCCTTACTATATGTGCTGTGACCTGGTTCTTTATAATATACGATACATTACCTAGTTTTTCCAAAACGTAATACCCTGGAATCCAACGAGCATCAAACTTAGAGTTTCTTCTATGCTTCTTGTAATAAACTCTATCACCTACCTTAAACTCCTGTAATTTTGTATTTACATTTTTGTACTTTTTCTGTCTTTCCCTAGCTTTAATTATATTATTCCTTAATCTCACATGTGCTTTATGCATTTCCTGTATTATGGTCTCTTGAAATTCTTCACCCATATATTTCCGTCTAGGTTTTAATAGATTATCTATAGGTAGTATTGGTTCCCTCCCGTGTAATAAATAAAATGGTGAAAAACCCGTGCTCTCATTTTGATTTGTACGAATGGCGCTAAGGGCAGGTCCCAAAAATAAATCCCAATCTCTGTCATGTTCATCAATAATCTTTGCCATAATGTCGTATAACGTCCAATGTTGACGCTCGTTTTTCGCATTTGAAGAAGGTCTATAAAATGAGGTCTTTATATGTTTTATATTTAAATCTTTTAATAACTTTTCGAATTTTTTATTTACAAACTCTCTACCATTATCTGTAAGTATACTTTGTGGGCAACTAAACCTTGGTACGAACTCTTGTTAAAAATCATTAATGACAGTATCTGCGCTCTTATCCGGAATTGCATAAACCTCCGGACAAAGACTGTAGACGTCTACTATATGAATTAAATACACATTTCCTGACAATGTCCTAGGGTGTGGACCCGATATATCTAAACTAATCTTTTGCATTGGGAACTGAGGAATATCTGTGTCTTGTAAGGGAGACTTTATTGTTTTCATGTTCCTTAATCTGCATTTTTCACACGTATCTACATATTTGCATGTAGATTTAAACAAGTTTGGCCAATAATATTTACTTGTAAGTGCTTTCAGCAATTTATCTCTACCGAGATGTCCATTTTCATCGTGATATGCTTTTAAAAGTTCATTTTCTAAATGCTTTGGAATATATTTCCTTAGCTGTTCGTTCCTTTCACACATATAGTATAACTGTCCATCCTCTTGTAAAACCAAATAATTCCTTTTATATTTGTTATCATCTGTTTCTCGTAATTTTTCTTTTATTTGTATGACTTTTGGGTCCAACTCTTGTTCTTCTTTCATATTAAATTGTGCTACTTGTAGGTCTTCTTCTCTATGTTCAGACTCTTGATCCGATGGTAGACTATCAAATTCTTCCCTATTTATTATAGCAGAATCTAAAATATTTACTTGCCAATTTCGGTCGTCTATCTCTGGTTCAGCTTCATCTTCTGTATCTCCTGATGACTGTGGATATGGAATTCTAGACAATAAATCGGCGCATGTATTAATCCTACCTGGTATGTATTCAATTATCGCGTTGTACCCCTGTAGATTCAATGCCCACGTCTGCATTTTCCTGTTCTGCACTGGAGCTTCTAGAAAAGACTTTAAAGGCATATGGTCAGTTCTAATAACAAAATTTGCGTTATGTAAGTAGTAATTTAGTTTTTGAAGAGCGTAATGTATTGCGTAAGCCTCCTTCTCAATAGTCGTCCATTTTCTTTGTGATCTGCTAAGTTTATGCGACAAGAAGTAGATAGGCCTTTCATTTTTAACCCCTGGTATTCCAGACTCTTTTCCTTCATATGGTTGCACCAGACATGCTCCTACTGCATTGTCTGAAGCATCTGTGTACAGTATCAACTGTTTGTTTAAGTCTGGATGCGTCAACAGTGGTACCAGTGTTAAGCTGTTTTTTAAATACTCGAACGCTTTTTGACACTCATCATCCCACTTAAACCTAGCGTACTTGCCTGTTAAGTTTGTAATAGGTTCAGCTATCTTTGAAAACGCTGGGACAAACCGCCTGTAATACGCACATGTTCCTATAAAAGCGCGTACCTCCTTAACGTTAGTTGGAGCAGGTACCTCTTTAATAACCTTTATCTTGTCCTGGTCTGGTTTTATACCTTCTCTATTTATAATATACCCCAAATATTTTGTTTCTGTCTTTAAAAATTGGCATTTACTAAGCTTTAACTTCACATCATGCTTTCTTAACCTGTCAAATACTAGTCTAATATGTTTCAAATGATCCTCCACATTTCCTTTTGTATAAATCAATATATCGTCTATATAGGCTAGAGCGAACCTTTGCATACCTTCTAAAACTTCATTAATTAAGAGCATATAGTGAGAGGGTGCAGTTTTTACGCCAAAAGGCATTCGTAAGAATTCGTACGAGCCCATATGGGTACAAAAGGCGCTTTTCTTTTGTGCGTCTTCCGACATCGGAATACACAAAAATCCTGACCTTGCGTCCAGCGTTGTGAAATATGTAGAGCCATTAAGCAGCCCCAAAATATCATCAATTACCGGCAATGGGTATGCTACATTCTTGGTAATTTTGTTCAACGCCCTGTAATCGCAGCAGAAGCGACTCGTACCATCGGGTTTGGCCACTATTACGACCGGAGATGACCATTCTGACTTCGATCTTGTTATTATTCCTGCTTTCAACATCTCTTCTATCGCCTTTTCCACGATTTCTCTGTTTCTTAATGGAGTTCTATATGGTTTTAAACTTATTGGTGGATGATCTCCTGTGTCTATCTCCATTGTAACTGTTTGCGTCTTTCCCAATTCTAAATCATTAACCGCAAACACATCCTGATTTTGCTTTATAAGTTGTTCTAACACTTCCTTATTTTCTGGCGGAGCTTTTAACTGTGACAACAACTCTTGTTCCCTTGTTATTTTGTCTAGTGAATGTATTTGGGCTTTTTTTTTTCTGGATGGATGGATCAATTCATCCATTCTGACATTCCCTCTTCTTCTGTGTCCGCGTCTGTCATTTCCCCCTTCACTAGAAGTTTCTGAATAACTTGTTCCCGACACTTCTGCTCTATCCGTTGCCAATATGTCACTAATGTTATGATCTAGTTTGGCTATCACACATCCTCTGTATAATTTGATTTCTCTACCTGTGTTGTTGATAACCATCACTGGAAAGGTTAAGTGTTTATCTAACGCCATTATTCCATCCGGAACTTCCAAACCAGGCTCATCAATTATTTCCTCTTGTAATTCAGTGATTCTGACTGTGTTTCCTTCCACATAATATGGGTTTCTCTTCAGCTTCACTTGTATCAAATTAACCGACTGTGGTTTTAACGTCGTTGTCACTTTAACTCTAACCAGTGCTGATATATGCATGTCTTCTTGCATATCTATATAGACGTCCCTGAATTTTAATTTGTGTAAATCATAGAAAAGTCTTACTCCATTTTTTATTAAAAAATCTCTTCCTATTAACATGTTTCTATTTAAACCCTTCACTACATGAAAAAGGTGTCTTATGTTGATCCCTCCTAACTTAAAATTTATCATTGTTTGTCCAACTACTTGTAAATTCTGTCCAGTAACAGAGTGTAAATTATTATGACTCTTAAATACTCTACAATTTCTTACTATTTTGTATAGAAAACTTTCTTTTACTACACTAACCTGAGCTCCCGAATCAATTAATGTACGAACTCTATACTTTCCTATTTCTAATATACAAGAGCTATAATCTGTTTTATCTTCTATAAATTTCTTGACTTCATCTAGTTGAAAATATTCTCTGTTCGACCTATTATACCTGTTATTAACATATTCTCTAACCCTTGGGACCTTATTATTTACCCTCCTATCATAGGTCCTGTCTAATAGGTAGGGCGCCGATTTTCCTGTGTTCTTGTACCTGTAAAATTCCTGTGTCCATCTACAACATTCCTACTCACCCTATTATTGTCATGTCTACCCTGTGTATTCGACTGGACACGCCTGTTATTACAAAACCGAGAAACATGTCCCCGTTGACCACAAATCCAACAGACAATATTTGTACTATTTGTGTTAACTACTGTTTCTCTTGTAGGGTATCTCATATTTCTTCTTTCCTCGTTATCATGTCTATTTCTACCTTGTAACGTCTGTATACCTCCTCTCCTATTCCATCCGAATCTTGTTTGTCCTATTTCCATAGGTTCCTCAACTCTGTCGTCTCGATTACTTCCCACTTCTCGTCCTGTTCTTAATCTAAACCTACGTCTCAAATTTTCTTCTTGTACCGCGATATCCACCGCTTGTGATAACCTCTCAGGGTTTTCCCTCATCAACTTAAGTTTCAAACCATCAGATTTTATGCCATCTACAAAAATCCCTACTAACATCCTTTCCACCTCCTCTCCTCGTACATTCTGTCCTAAGAATGCTTCTTCAGCCAGGTTAATCAATCTATCGCTAAACAATTGTACCGTCTCTCCGTTATTTTGTTTAGCCTGCCTCAACACCGAAAATGCATGTTGTGGATCCGTTATTTCTGCATATTTCCTTGATAGGTCTTCTTTGAATTGTTCCCACGTCTCATCTAATCTAGCCTCTAACTTTCTTCTTATATGATCCGAGACCGGTTCCGTTGCCGTCTGATAAGCCAGTCTCATTTTTTCTTCATCTGTTGCTGAGATTAAATAGGCATATTTTTCTATGGAAGTGACCCATTTCTTAAAGTCTCTGGCCTGTCCACTAAACTTCACAATTTCTGTTGCCATCCCTTGTTGTTTAATCACCATATTAAGCCGGAATACTGCTGTTCCCACGCCTGTCAAAACCTGTGCCAAGGTGTCCTGTTCCGCCATGCTGAAATATACTGAAACAAAGCAAGCAAAGAACCACACAATTTCAACTTCTTAATTTAAGGAATACACTCACTTGTTTTGGAAAACTATAGTTAGTTTCTGGGTTTGAGAACCACACAATTTCAACTTCTTAATTTAAGGAATACACTCACTTGTTTTGGAAAACTATAGTTAGTTTCTGGGTTTGGGAACCACACAATTTCACCTTCTTTTTGTTTCCTGACTCAAGCACGTACTTTCCTCGACTCGTTCGATCACCAGGAGCCTGTTTCAGTTGAAAAATCAGTCGCGGAGTTCAGGTAGTCTGTCTCTTCTCCCAAGTAATTTCGTCACTTCTCTAGGGATGCCGGGATAATCGTCAACCCCTGGTCGGGTCCCATCTGAGATATCTAGCCTTTGTTTTCACCCCGGGTGGGGCACATCATCGACGTCTTGAGATAGCGACAACGTAAGCGGCGATTTGAAATTAGCAAAACTCAGGCTATGGTAAGCCCTTTTTGAAACGCTAGAGTTCAGACAACGGCTATGACCAGCCCCTTGATAACGCTGAAGTTCAGACAACGGCTATGACCAGCCCCTTGATAACGCCAAAGTTCAGACAACGGCTATGACCAGCCCCTTGATAACGCCAAAGTTCAGACAACGGCTATGACCAGCCCCTTGATAACGCCAAAGTTCAGACAACGGCTATGACCAGCCCCTTGATAACGCCAAAGTTCAGACAACGGCTATGGCTATGACCAGCCCCTTGATAACGCCAAAGTTCAGACAACGGCTATGACCAGCCCCTTGATAACGCCAAAGTTCAGACAACGGCTATGACCAGCCCCTTGATAACGCCAAAGTTCAGACAACGGCTATGACCAGCCCCTTGATAACGCCAAAGTTCAGACAACGGCTATGGCTATGACCAGCCCCTTGATAACGCCAAAGTTCAGACAACGGCTATGACCAGCCCCTTGATAACGCCAAAGTTCAGACAACGGCTATGACCAGCCCCTTGATAACGCCAAAGTTCAGACAACGGCTATGACCAGCCCCTTGATAACGCCAAAGTTCAGACAACGGCTATGGCTATGACCAGCCCCTTGATAACGCCAAAGTTCAGACAACGGCTATGGCTATGACCAGCCCCTTGATAACGCTGAAGTTCAGACAACGGCTATGACCAGCCCCTTGATAACGCTGAAGTTCAGACAACGGCTATGACCAGCCCCTTGATAACGCCAAAGTTCAGACAACGGCTATGACCAGCCCCTTGATAACGCCAAAGTTCAGACAACGGCTATGACCAGCCCCTGTATTTGCAGATTACTGAACTGATTACTGAATTTTACTGGGCATCACTTCACACCACGTGCCGAGACTGTTTCTAGGAGTTATTTGACCGGAGCATGGAACAATAACAAGCGTCTCCCGACCTTGACAAAACCGATTGGAGAAAACGTCTGTTCTAAATACCTTCTTGTTTAGGCAGTCTGGTCTGGATCCTTTGAAGGTTTCCTAGTACTTCGCGTGGTGGCCGGGACGGCCAAATCCAGTATCGTGGTTAGACGGCACCATTTCGTGTCCTATACCAGTGTATATGAACACGCAAGTCAGGTTTTAGTTGACAGTATAAAGTTTATTTGTACTTGATGACCAAGGGTTGATGTTAGCTTCCACTCAAGTCAAAGGCCGGATCTTAACTCCCCTTGCCAACACAATACGTCACGATTGAGCATCTCTCACCCTTTCACTCTCGATGCTCAATCGTGCTGTATCTGTTTCCCACTAGATTCTAATAATACCCCAGTACTCTTCCCTTACTGTTACAGTAGCGCCACCTATGCTCTGACGTTACCATGGTTTCCACGGCAAAACACACACACACACACACACACACACACACACACACACACACACACACACACACACACACACACACACACACACGCATCTTTCTCTTTCCCCAGATGAGTCCGGCTGTCAACAGAGTTCCGATGCTCCAGAAATATTTACTTTTTTTGCCAGCCATCCATTTTGTAGGCAATTATTTTTTTTGTTTGACAATGATAGGTAAGTGAACTGCAAGTGTGAATATAAGCAATAAAGTAGCAAACATAGCATCAAAATGCCATAGTAGCCTCGTGTTATTACGAAAATATTATCCATAGCTCAGTAGAATTCCCCGGTCAATGTGTTAATCGAGCTGGTCTCTACATTTTGTAATAAACCAGATGAGCAGAATTGTTGCATTTGTGCGATTTCGGTCTATTTCGGCGGAACCCCTGGCTGACACTCGCGGAACCCTGGTTGAAAAACTCTACTCTGGGCTGTCTATTTAGGCCGGCCGTATTTATATATTTTGCAAACGTTTTTATGAGATGTATTCTATTACCAAAGGTATCTATAAACTTTATATATACCTTTGATGAGCCCTAGCTTCACCAGTGATCCCTAGTCTTCTGATTTTGTGTGTGTGTTTGAATAGGAATTTAATTAAGTTTCTAATTCAATGTCTTTTTCATTTTCAGATCCCATGTACTTCACTCTTCATTATGGCTACCAAGAAAAGGAAAGTGGACGCCGAGTGTCGAGTTTTCAATGTAGAATAGGGAGTAAAGTACTTCTTTGTGGAAACAAGGGACCAGAAAACCAGTCGCGTAATATGCAGCGAAAGTGTTGCCGTTTTGAAAGAGTACAATCTTTGGCGTCACTACGAAACAAACCATCTATCAACATATTCAAAATTTTTCTATATAGTTACGCTCTGAGAAATATGAGTCCATGAAACATGGTTTAGAACATAAAGAAATCTCTTCACGAGAAAGTTTTGCTGAAAATGAATCTGTCCATCCTACTAGTTACAAAATAGTGCATAAGATGACAGAACAAGGACCGTTTACTGTTGGCAACTTCATCAAAGGGTGTATGATGGATGTAGCAAATGACTGGTGTCCTGAGAAAGTTGATTTGTTTGGAAATATCAGCCTTTCCGCAAGTTCAGATGTGCGGAGAACAGAAGAACTTGGAGAGAACATAGTGCTACAGATACGCGAGAATACTAGGAAATTGTTGTGGTATTCTCTGTCGTAAGATGAGTCTACTGATCTCTCGAGTACGTCACGACTACTCGCGTTCATTCGTGGCGTCAATTTGGAAGTTCAGATAACGGAAGAATTGGCATCCGTTTGCAGTATGCATAGAACAACAACTGGAAAAGACATTTTCATGGAAGTGCAAATATTTTTGCAAGACCTTCAGTGGAATCAACTTCAGGGTGTTACAGTTGATGGAGGAAAATATGGCAGGAGTGAGGAAGGGTCTGATGGGGCAGATCAGTACTCAGTTGGAAGGTTTGCAATTGTTTCTGCTGTGAACTTCATTCGGGGTCATGCACTCAATCACCGTCAGATCCAGACTTTTCTTGAAGAAATTGATTCTGAATTCTGTGACTTGCCTTATCAAATCAGTGAGGTGGCTCAGCTGTCGTAAAGTCTTGTTTTTATTTTACAAGTTCCAAAACGAAATAGATGTTTTCCTCACCGAAAACGATAGATCTGATCCATAGCTGTCATATTCTTCCTGGCTGTCAAAGTTGTCATTATTGGTCAACATTACATCCCACATGAATGAACTGAATTTGAAACTTCAGGTTAAGCATAACCTCATCTGTGATCTCTGCAGAATCATCAATGGATTTGGGAGAAAGCTGTACTTGTTTGAAGTACAAATGGAAGGAGAAAACGTTTCTCATTTTCACTGTTTCAAAGAGTTTTGCTCTATAAATAGAGCACTATAGAATGTGTTCCGATAAATGTGACTGGCTTGACTACAATCGCAGTGTGAGAATGAAGTTAAGAGAAAGTTGAGGATAGTTTAGAGTTGTTGTGATGAGATGTTAGAAAGTATTGATACAGGAGAATAAAATGTTAGTTGCGTCGTGTAGACGAGAGACTTAAAATTAGAATTAGTTATTGACAAATATAGTAGATAGATGTATTGGTGAAGTCTATAGTAAATAGACATTTTTTTGCTGGTTGTAGCATTGTGGAGATACCGTAGTAAACGGTAATGTTTAAGAAGTTGTGGTAATTCTTGGTGCAAATCCAGGGGAAACAACCAGTGTGCCGAGTCACGGTTTCTCTTAGTAGATAGATGACTGGTAGTACATTGGGATAGCCGCCACACTAGTAGTAGATGAAGTGATTTGAGCTGTAGTTTACAGCGGTTGTTTAGGTTTATATTTCAAATATTGCGATGTGTTAGGAGTTAGTTTGTTAAAGATGGAATGTTGTGAAGGGAGATAATCAACGTTTGACTTCCAGAAAAAGTACGGTCATTTGTTGATTAATGATTTTGGTTGAGGGGAACAAATATTGTTCTGAGTTATGATGAGAATATAGTCTGTAGGCAACAGAGATAAATATATTAATGCAGGGTAATAATTGGCCTAGCATTGAGTTTTTTTTTTTTTAAATGTTGTAAGAGTAGCGGGATAGGCATAACTTAACCAATGTTGTTTGGCTACTATAAGCAATTGGTTTTAATTTAATATGATCTTTCAATGTATCATGAATGGTATGTTATATTGTTTTTCTTTACTTGATTTGGTCCTGTAAAATGATTGCCATTTGATCTTAGAATAGGATTGTTGTGTTTTCAGTCTTTTGCGTACAAACTACTGGTCCGTAAAAGAGAACAGTAGTGTTAAATAACACTAGATATTTTCTTTTAATTGATGCTTGTTTCATTTAGTGGGGATATATTCTTCTTCTTCTTCTTCTTTCGTTCGCTTGAAATATGTCTATATCTGCAATGTCGTCTCTTGCATGAATTGAACTGTTTTTTTCAGTTCACACAGTGGTCCATAGAGTTTATCTTCCACCGTCGTCTCTCTAGGCCAGAAGGTTTGCCTAGATATGTTATATTTTGGGCAGTCTTGGAGTATGTGCTCTGCTGTCTGCGACGCCAATCCACATGTGCACATGGCTGTTTCACCAATCTTGAATTTTGTATACATGTGGTTGCGTAATCTATTGTGTCCTGTTCTGAGGCGCAGAATAATGACTTGTTCTGGTCTGTCCATAATGTGGTAGTCATCTTGAGCAGGTTTTGGTGGCTTTCTGACTGATTTGATCATTCTTTTCTTTTGGTGGTATGTAACGGGCACATCAGGCTGTTCCTCTTTGGCTCCTTCCTTAGCCAATTGATCAGCTCTGTCGTTTCCGGGTACTCCACAGTGGGATGGTATCCACTGTATGGTGACTTTATGCTGACTGCTAAGTTCAGAAAGTAGTGTCCTTAGTACTGGCAATTTCCCAGAGAGGAGCGCCTCGAGTACTGATTTTGCATCTGTTAGTAGCACCACAGGTTGTGTACCATTGCTGTTATTTAGTAATTTCTCTGTTGCTATCTTGATTGCTTCAATTTCGGCATCATAGTTATGGCAGTACTTTCCTGTCGGTACTCTGGCTGTGTCCCTAGTATTATTTGGGTATTCTATGTACACTCCCGCTCCTCCATTTCGAACAGCATTTTGTGCTGACCCATCTGTGTAGACTCGGATCCAGAGGTCCTGTGGGTATTCTTCATCAAGGAAGCTGAGAGTGGCTGTTCTGCGCTGCACACTGTTCTGTTCTTCCTTGTCAAATATTCCTCTCACTTTTGTCTGGATTTGTAATGATAGTCTATGCTCATCTTTCCATGGAGTTCGCTCTGGAATAGTTGTTAGGGGGATACCAACTGTGGGCAGATCAGTGGTTTCTCTGCAGAGTCGTTTGGCCTGGTGGATAAAACTACTTCTTTTCAACCGCCCCATAGCTAGGTTTTCAAATCTGTTCTTCATAGGGTGGCCTGGCAAGCTGAGGAACTTTTCTGCTTGTATTAGCGTTTTCGTATCTCTGCGCTCACTCAGTGCCTGTGTCCTCCCCATCTTCTCCATTTCCACTATAGGGGTTGATCTCATCCCTCCTGTGGTGACTCTAAGTGCTTGATTTTGCACCTTGTCCAGCTCTTGTAGTGTGGTATTTGATGCTGAACACCACGCAGTTGACCCATATTCCAGGTGTGGTCGTATGCTCTGTTGGTAAACTTTGCTAAGTATTTTCGTACTGGCTCCCCATGTGGTTCCACTTAGCTTTCTCAGGATGGCTATTTTCCTTCTGGCTTTTGCTACTGCTTTGTTGATGTGCTTTCTCCATGTCAGCTTGCCATCAAATGTTACTCCAAGGTATGTTGGTTCTTTATCTTCTCTTAGGGGTGTTCCATTTATCTGGATGATCCCTGCCTTTTGTTTTGGAGAGAGGGTAAATAGGGTGGTGCTGCACTTGTCAGTGTTTATGCTGACACACCATCTATTTGCCCATGCAGCAAATGTATCTACAGCTCTTTGTAGCAATCTGGTGGCCACTGATGCATATTCATTTGTGCTCCATAGAACCAGGTCATCGGCGTACATTGCCGCTTTAATTCCATGCGGTAGGTGAGCAACAAGATCATTGATGAAGATTAGAAAAAGTGTGGGGGACAAGACTCCGCCCTGGGGGACACCGTGACGCAGTAGTACTTTCTTGCTCTTGAGTCCGTCTATCTGTACTCGGGCTCTTCTGTTGTGCAAGTATGCTTTCACCCATTTGTACATTCTTCCATTGACTTTGCAGTTTCTCAGTTTCTTCATCAGACCTTCTTTCCAGACTTTGTCAAAGGCTTTCTTCAGATCTATCCATGCCGCAAGCACCAGCTTCTTCTCTTGGAATGCATCCTCAATTTCTTGAGAGAGGTAGGTTGTCTGATCTTCCGTAGAGTAGCACTGCCTAAAGCCAGCCTGCTGTGGCACAAGGATGTTTTTACTTTCAATGTACCACTGCAGTCTGTGATTGATGATGCGCTCCAGTGTTTTGCAGAGACAGCTGGTGAGGCTAATTGGTCTGTAGCTAGAGGCAATGGAACCATCTTTCCCTGATTTTAGGAGGGGTATCATGATTGCTTCTCTCCAGGCTTGTGGAACACTGCCTAAGGTCCAGCTGTTATTGAAGATCTGCAACAGCTTTGTTTTGGCCTCTGTTCCTAGGTTCCTGATCATTTCATTGGAGATACCATCAGCTCCTGGTGACTTTCTCATTTTCAGTTTTGATATGGCTAGCTCCAGTTCGCTGATTGTGATGGGTGCCTCCAGAACCTCATGTACTATTTCCTTCTGTCCTGTATGTTGTCGTTTCTCTCGAATCTCTTGTTGATTCTCTGGACTAATTTTGATATTGCTATCTCGTGCGAACGAGTCCGCAAAATGGTCAGCTGCTTGCTTTCTTGTTAAGATTTTTCCATCTTTATGTAGTGCAATTTTTGAGTTTCTCCCTGTGCCCTCGTCATTAAGCTGTTTTATTAGCTTCCACAATTTCCTTGTGTCTCTTTCAAAGTTCAGAGACTCCGTTTTCTCCTGCCAGCTTTTCCGTCTAGCCTGCAGCTTGGCCCTTTGAAATTTGGCTTTTGCATGCTGGAATTTATTGTGGTGCTCTTGGCTGGGTGTGGCCTCTGCTTGCTTTCTACACACTTCAACATCATTATGCAACTGTTCCAGTTCACTACTCCAGTAGGGTTTATATTGTTTACGGGCTCCTCTTGGTACTGTTTCTCGCGCTGCCTGTAGTATGCATTTCCCAAACTCTTCAACTGCTTTATTTATGTCTTTCTCAGTGTTCAGGTTTCTAACCAGTATGCTGGTGCGATGCTTGTACATTGCCCAGTCTGCTTTCTTGTAGTTCCACCTCGAGAGGGTGCTGCTTTCACTTACAAGCTCATTTTCTACGGTTAGAAAGACTGACCGATGGTCACTGCCACCAAGTTGTTTCCCAACAGTTCGTGTAATGTTCCACTCCAGGTCTGGTGAATGAAAAGCCAGGTCAGGTGTAGTTGAAGAGTGCCATGATCTCGAGTAGAAAGTATGTGGGTCGGACGGCTTGTTAATCAACATGAATCTATTCTCATCTTGCCAGTCTTCCAGTCTCTCTCCTCTCTGGTCCATGTGATCATAGCCCCAGCTCTGCGAGTGGCTGTTGAAATCGCCACACACAATCATTTTTTCTTTTAGTGGTAGAGTGTCCAGTGCCTGTGGGCGGTCACTTGGACAGTAGTAATTGATCAGATGTAGATCTGTATTACCTGTCTTAAGTTTAAGTGTCTGATACTCAGCCCCTTCCATGTAGACTTTGATTTGGGAAGCCATGATGTTATTTCTTACAAGGGTCAGTATCCCACCTTTTCGCCTGTTCTTTCGGTCAGATCGGTAACACTGGTAGCCTCTGATTTTGAAGGCTATATTTTCATTGAGGTGAGTTTCTTGCAAGCAACATATGCTTACTTTCTCTTTGTCCAGGATGTTTTCTAATTCAACTTTTTTGTTGCTGACTCCCTCCGCATTCCAGTGCATTATTTTAAGTCTTAGTTTAGTATGGCCAGTCGTCCTATTCTCATGTCCCCTGGCTCCACAGGACATCTGAGAAGGACCTCCAGTAGTTGGGGTTGGACCCTTTCGAGACATAGGGCCCGGCACTGCACCTGCCTGGGGGTCCAAAGCAGGGCGAGCACCATAACGATTAGCAGTAGTCGACATATTCCATTTTGCGTGATTGCGTGGCATCCTGATTTCTGTGGTGCGCCTCTTGGCTGGTTGCCTCCGTCTTCAGCACCTTTCTTTGCTAGAGCAGACTGTGGTCTCACTCGAGTGTAGATGTGTACGCGCGCACACGCCTGTCTGCGCATGCATGTCCGTGCATACACATCTAGAGCATACTGGTTATTTTCCGGCGCCAGAGACTCGCCGTCGCCCCTTCTCCTGTTAGTTTAAACAGGCCCGCCACGTGAAGGCCAGGAGTTGGACTTTTGCTGCATAGGTTATGTATTCACGAGCCATTGAGGTATTTGAGCAATGTTGGGCGCTCACCCCAACACCGCGCCTCGGCTACATACAGCAACATTTGGAACCCAGTGGGGATATATGAAAACATATTTGAATATCAAGGGGGGGGGAGGGGGGGGGGTATTGTTCTGTTTTGATGGTATCTTCGATTATTCATGAGTTATGCCGTTATTTAAGTTTGCCTTGTTTGAACATTGGCACGTTACTTGATCAGTTAATTTCAAATTTTTTAAATTATCAGTTATAATGATTCTGTTTCTTATAATTGAGTTGCCGTTGACCCTTCTTAAAAATAATTACTTTTCAGTAAAATTGTTTTTCTTTTGACGTTTAATTGGGTGAAGTTTTAAAACAGAAACTAGTTAATAGAGTCCTTGGGAATTTTGAATGCAGGGTTACATTCTGAAGATGTGGGGCAATTTAAAAAATGGTCTCCATGGGGTCGGAAGTGAATATGGATTTAGTGCCATGATGTAAGGGAAATTTCATAAGCGCCACGAGATTGCTGGTTTTTAGTAGATATGGGTAATGCTTATAATAAGTGCTGCGCCAGACAGCGTGAAGACAAATAGTAAAACATGAAGTGAATGCCATGTTTTAGTCCTGTAGATATCAATACAAGAGTTGGGGGATTAAACCACTGGAAGGTTTATAAAGGGAAGTAAGTATGTTCGTGAGAAGTGAACATTGTCAGTGTGGAGTGCTGTGGTCACAGCGAATATAGATTAAATGACATGAGGTTTTGGGATTCCGTGATATACGGACTGATAAAGAATAAGTTGATTGAAAGCAGTGATGGGTTAGAAGGTCACAGACATGAGTTCAGTGGCGGTATTTTGTTGCTGTTGATAACGGCATAAATTGACAAGTGGAAGTTTTAGGTGAAATGCCCATAATAAATGGACATTAGTGGGTTGCTGAAGTTTTCGGCAAGATTAATAGGGAACCTGATATAGAGTATTCCTGAGTGAGGTATAGGAGAGATTTGGTTATATTTTAGTAGGTGATGTTTATAATGATAGAGGGGGTTTTGAGTGGTAGGCCCATAATGGACCTTTTATTTGTGTCCTCGGGATGTGTTTTGTGGTCGACATTACAATGCGAGGTTGTTATGGTTGAGGTAAGGTTCAGAGCCATAATATCAGTACTGTCTGTAATATATAGACATTTAGGGGTGTATAATATTTTTGGTGTTTGATGCTGGGGATATCTGTATTAGTCAGAGATTAAATAATTAGGTGAGATTCGGAGATATGATATGAAATTGCCATAATAGATGATATAATTGAATTGTGAGAGATATGTATTTTTTTAGACTTTACTGCATAAAGTCTCAGGGTGACATAGGGGAGTAAGTGTGAGTGTGGTTTTTGTGAGGAAGAGTTCTAGTTCTTTGACTTCCGGTGCGCACCGATTCTTTGTCTTACTATCGTGTGCGAGTGATTTCAGGTTGGTTGAAAGTGACAGTGGAGAATTAGTAATGTTGAGGTAATACTGTTAGTGATGACGATAGGGAGTTTGAGGTAGTATCAGAAGAGTACGGCGTTTTGAATTTTGATCAGGTATTGGTATATATATATGCTCTTGATGAAAAGGTTTAAGCAGATCGCTTATGAGGAGAAGAAGAAGTATTTTGAAAAGGTACACATATATGTTGTGATGTGTTGTATAAAACTGAGATTTTGTAAGGCAGAAATATTATGATGTATCTATATACATGTGGATTTCCTTATGAACTGTTAGTTAGCTATAAGAGACAAGTGGAGAATTGGATTCGAAGGAGTAGAAATAAAGTTCATTGGTTAAGAGGGGGTTAGTTTAAGATGGGTTGGAGAAATAATATTGGGGTTAAGGTTTTAGTGAGGGAAAGCATAATTAGAATAAGTAGGTTAGGGATTAAGACTTTTCAAGAAAAGTCTTCTTAAAGAAAGGGAGGAATATAACAGAGCACCATCTCTGTTAGTAGTTTAGGAGATAGATGGTGTGAAATAGGAAAGGGTTTGGGAAAGGAATAGGTGCACGCGTGAGCACGATTGAACGAGTTGTTAGGGACGCTCACGCGTGACGTAGAAGATAAACAGAGTTCAGTTCCAACTCAGCCTGCAAACTAACCAGAGGTGTTTTCAACTTGCTGTACATGCTTTTATACCTTGACTAATAAACCGACACATTTACACTTTGGCCGGAGCCTTGACTTCATATATGCAATTGCCTTCCGTTATGTTCAGACTCTCCGTGATCTGTTACAAAACGCCTGGAGGGGACAGGTCGAAGATTGTGCTGTAGAGGTTTGTTTCAGTATCTACTGATACGTGTTCGTTCTTTAGTATTGATTCCATGTGTCCCATTTGTGTGTTTGCCTTACTCGTATCCTCATTTATCACATATCTTCCAATAATGAGATGATGATATGTGGAACATTCACATACAGGTAGATCTGAAGTAATAAGCTCACAATTACAATATCCAATTTTGACTCACAATGTAGACCTATTTCACTATTTCCTACCCGAGTGAACTTGTAGAAGTTAAGTGTTAAGAGAGAGAACATCAAGACGGTCTACGATAAAATATATCTAACATTACTGTGACGCCAAGTGGCGGATATTGCTGTAGATTCTTTGTCGTATACTTTCTACGCAATGATTTCCACTGGTGTGACGTATCTGGCATGGACATGACACCTTTTCATTGCCCTCATTAGTTACAATTATTTCTTTAGGGCCTTTCGGAAAAGTGTTGTCCACTAAGGCCAGCATGCCAGTGTTAGTGATTTGATTTTTCGAGTTTACAGTTTTGATGACCGCCTCTACACTGTGGCCAGAACAAGTGCATATAAATTCATACTTTGATCTTAACCGCCACTAGTTACAATTTGTAAGGGCTCGCGGAATCCACGGGGGCAAGAACCGCCCCATCAGGTCCCCACGTCCCTGTGTGTCATTCGGTTGACCTCTGCTTGTAGCCCTGAGAAGATAGATCAAGTGCTGATACTACACTTTGATGTTAGCCAAAATTTCAGAGTACAATTACAAGGTACACGTGTGTACCTGCCATAAATAATTATATAAGGACTGGAAAAATTTCACTATGGTTAAGTAGATTTTTGTTAGGACCTACACTCTTGAAGTTAGTAAGATAATATCGTGTACGATATTATACAATTCTAAACGTTGTTTATGGATTACTACATGATAGTATAAGCAAATAAAGAATTTGTTTATTGCATGATTGCAGGAGATCTTCCACTTAAAGAGGCACTTAAAGTAAACTGTAACAATTAATTTCAACAAAAAATAATCACTATATCTGTTATACGAATACATAGCTAATGTTATCTCCCCTGTTGGCTTTAATATTGATTTAGATTATATTTATTTCCCCTCATTGCCAATCTCCTGTAGTACATTGTTTTCAAGCTGTATTTTTTTTTTGTTATGCACATTATTGAGAAAACAGAACTAAACAACAAAATGTTAGTGAACAATGATACTAATAACATCAAATAACGTAGGCGATCATGCATACGTATATGGGCAAAGTACATCAACACATGTCTACCAGCGAGTCAATGAGTGCACATCATCCGCTGCACGGTGAGGTAAAGAAGAGAAAGGGCAGTAGCTTAGAAAGAGGGAACTCCTGGAAGGGTCTGATCGAGCATGCATTCGAAAGGTCTGTTCAACTGAGGAAATAAATTCTTGTGACTGACAGAGACAAGTGCAAGCAACATGTAGTACGTTCTTTATAGTACGCATCAGACTAGATAGAAGTGAAGACAACAACACCCGACATTGTCAAAGGTAGAATCTTAAGTCTTTACATTTGACATTTCGTCTTAGGGTAAATAGTCATCTAGAGCAGGGGTAACCAAACTATGGCCCGCGACGTCATTTCATCGGGCCCGCCGACGGTACTCGAACTTGCTTGATATGACGTATGGAACACGAATGGTTGTGATACAATTTAAATGTAAATATTATGTTTAGAATAATAAGAGATCTTCACACGTGCGGAGACCTCCTGGCTGCTATGTGTCTTAAGTTTAAAGTTTTCAATTATAAATTATTTTATCTAGATTTTATTGTTTATTGTAATGTTTGCTTATTTCGCGCCACCCCAAGTCCTTCCCTGGTTTGTGATAGTGGCACCTACGCTCTGACGTTACCATGATTTCCATGGCAACACACACACACACACACACACACACACACACACACACACACACACACACACACACACACACACACACACACACACACACAGACAGACACACACACGCAGGCATCTTTCTTTTTCCCAGATGCGTCCGGTTGTCAACAGAGGTCCGATGCTTCAGAAATATGTACTTTTTTCCCAGCAATCTATGTTATAGGTATGTAATAACCCTGGCTGATAAACTCTTCTCTGGGCTGTCTATTTAGGCCGGCCGTATTTATATATTTTGCAAACGTTATTATGAGATATATTCTATTACCAAAGGTATCTATAAACTTTATATATACCTTTGATGATCCCTAGCTTCACCAGTGATCCCTAGTCCTCTGCTTTTTTGTGTTTCAATAGGAATTTAATTAAGTTTATAATTCAATGTCTTTTTCCTTTTCAGATCCCATGTACCTCACCCTTTATTATGGCTACTAAGAAAAGGAAAGTGGACCCTGAATGTCACGTTTTCAATGAAGAATAGGGAGTAAAGTACTTCTTTGTGGAAACAAGGGACCAGAAAACCAGTTGCGTAATATGCAGCAAAAGTGTTTCCGTTTTGAAAGAGTACAATCTTTGGCGTCACTACGAAACAAACCATCTATCAACATATTCAACATTTTTCTGTATAGTTACGCTCTGAGATATATTGATTGATTGATTGATTGATTTAGGAACCGACATCACAGCATTCGGGGCATTCCCATAAGTACTCCGTCCCCATCCTCAGAATCCAGAGAAGAGTTCCAACCCCAATAGTACCAGTGACAATCTGAATATATGTGCGTCTCGCCTGTCCTCTAAGCGTCGAGCATCGGCCAGACCCCATTGTCACTCCTCGCTGTCGCATTCTTGCCAGACCATGGTGATCCATTTGCTCCTCCGAGGTGTACACGTGCTCCAACATGTCCGCAACCACATCTGCCTTATCATGCATGATTACTCCACCAAGTTTTGCAGAGCCAGCCAATCTGTCTGCCTGTTCATTCCCCAGCACACCAGCATGCCCCGGAGAAAAGATCCAGACGATGCTTGCTACCCGTGACTTCCGAAGCGAAGCAAGCAATTCTGCACGAAGCTTGCCTGTCCTCACACTACTCAGCATGCTTTCTGAGTCAGTTGCAATCACGATGTGTTTGTGTATCGTATTCTCCATCCAGCGGAAAGCTGCACTGACTGTCTCCACCTCCATTCTTAAGCTAGATGTTGTGGTATCATATGCCAGGCTCTCCTGCACCAAACGTCGACCATTAGCCTTTGCCAAGAAACCCCAGGCACTTCTACAACTTCTCAACACCGAAGTATCTGTGTAGATAATCACATCACCCGGGCGAGCATTATCCTGAATTAGTTGCTGGATATCCACTTCCGTTTCCCCTGCTGGCCACTCCCTCCACTCCCGGCTTAATGTGATTATAACTCTGCACAAGTCTAACTGCTCCGCTGGCACTCTGACCCACTCCTCTCCTCGCCTAATGTTCTTCAAGATGCACACCTGTCTGATCGTATCCTCCGCCTGAGCCATCCATGATTTCCCTCTTATCAGTCGCTGGCCCTTAACTGCATCCAGCGCCTCATACAACGGGTGATCTGTGTCAGCAGCTACTCTGAGGTATGCCTTCGACTGCATCACCTTGAGCCTACCAGCAACAGTCGGCAAACCAAGGATGTAACGCATACACACCACTGGGGTCTCTCTGGTGCATCCCAGAATGACCCGCATAGCCTCGTTCTGTATGCGCTCCCATCTTACCAGCTGACTCTTTGAGACAGTGAGCAGTCCTAGTCCATAATCAATCACTGAGAGGATCAAGTGCTGGTATAGTGTGAAAAGCATTCTCTGCTCTGTGTCCATTGCAGCGATAGTTTTAATTGCGTTGAGTCCCTTTCGAGATCTTATTACAACGTTCTCCACACGATCCGTGAAGGACGGGCTCCTGTCAAATATGATTCCCAGATACTTAAGTTTGTTCTCTCTGTTGACGCTTCCAATCTATCGTGAGGCTTGGGACATCAGCTCTCCAATCCTGTTGTCCAGAGAGCACCACAACACCGCCGCCTTTTCCGGGTGGATGACAGCACCCATTTCAGTGCACCAGTCAATCACTTTATCTACTGTCGCCTGTAACTCCTGGGCTGTTTGCTCCCTATCTCTCCCCTGCCTATATGCAAGAATATCATCTGCAAATGTTAGTATTCTTCCAACCCCTGGTGCTTCTAGGTTTGCAATCTTGCTCGTATACACAGTAAAGAGCACCGGTGAGATTGCTGATCCCTGTGGCAGTTCCGGGATTAAAATATGTGGCTCTGAGGTCTATGCACCCAGACGGAGAGCAACCCGACGAGAGTGCAGGACGGCCGCTATCCAGTTCACCAACCAGGGATTGACATCCTACTCCATCAGTGCGGTCATCAACATATCATATCGAACTCTATTGTATGCATCCTCGAGATCAAGCTCTGCCGCCATTGTATGATATCTACTCTGGAACCCCTCATAAACGGCAAAGGCAAAAGTGGTTGCATTTGAACAGGTATCTTTTCCTGGCCTGTAGCTCCCCATGCCTCTTGGAAGAAGCTTTCCCCATTCCAAAAACTCTTGCAGCTTGACAGCAACTATCTTCTCTAACACCTTCCCAAATGTATTTTGAAGGGTGATGATCATAAACCCGCTAAGCTTTGAATGATCCTTTAAAGGTTTTGGGAGAGGGATCAGATAACTGTGTACCCAATCCTGCGGTACTAATGCTGTCCTAATGCTCTGGTTAAAGCAGTCGGTCATCTCCTCCAGGTCTACATCGCTCAAAGCCTTCATGTGGCCATACCTGACCCCATCAATCACTGGTGCCGTGTCTTTTGCCTTTTTCAAAATATGTTTAACATCTCCAACCCGTATAATGTCTTCATAAGGCATATTCTTTATGATGCCAGATAACTCCTCTCTAACTGCATCCCTGGTGTCCACATCATCATGATTGGTCTGCTTTAAAAATCTCCGGAGAAACGCCACCCTTTTCTCTTTGTCTGTTGTCACGAGCACATCATCATCTCTATAAATTGTTCCCACTGTCATAGGGTTATCTTTTCTTTGTATTTGCCTGTGCAGTTTCCAGAATTTTCGCTGTTTTATCAACCCCAATCTCTTTCATGAAACATTCCCATTTTGCCTTTTTGGCCTCTACAGCACATTGCTTGAAAACCTCCACCTTGTCTTTCTTGACATTTTCCGCAGTGTCCACTTCCTCTCTGGAGCTTCTGAGTGTCTGTCGCACCTTCCTTAGCTGCTTCACTGCAGCTCTCTTTGCTTTCCCAGCCTGGTCTACTTCTGGGGTCCACAATGGGGGCTGCAAAAAAAGGAGATTTAACAGCCCTGTTGCATGCCCCCTGTCTGAGGCGTCCAAGAAGACTGTCGATCCACTCATACCGGAAGGTCTTGCGCGCTCTCCCAGCTTTAACTTTCCTGGATTTAGAGATCAGGACTGAGCATGGCATGTGATCACTCCCATGGTCATTCAAAACAGTCCACTTTACATCAAGTACTGATGACTGGGAGACAAGTGCCAAGTCAATAGCTGTGACCGCATCGCCAAGCCTCATTGCCATTCTAGTCGGCCTACCATAATTTATGCAGACCACATCGGAGTCCATCATGGCATCCGCAAGGGCAATTCCCTGTCGGTTTTCTCCACTGCTGTCCCAATCTCTGTTCCTCGCATTGAAGTCTCAACATATGAGTAGTCTATCACCTGGTAATTCCTCCAGTTCCTTAAGCCAGTCCCAGTGCTCCTTTCTGACAAAACAGTCCACTGTGGCATATACATTTATGATGTTCCAACTTAAGTCCCCAATCTCCATTTGTATACCCTGGACCTCTTTTGCACTGTGATTCCACTAGCTCAAGCCAAGTACCACATACTTCACCCCTTCCTTCACCAGCAGACCTTGCCAATGTCTCATCTGCCCAGTGTTGTTTGTCCATCAAGAATGATGATGACCATTCATTTCATCCAGTGGGGTTGAAGGTGTGGAGCCGTGGGTTCTAAGATGGCTGATAAGGCCTATTTTGGCTCGAAATGTTCTTTGACAATGTGGACAAAGAATGCTTGACGTCTCTGGAGGAGGATTTCCTGCAGTGGTTTTTCTGTCCTGCCTTTTCTTCACAGCTCTTGCAGTCCTGGTTGCCTCACATATAACTGCACCTTTGCGCAATGATGCACGCCACGAATTTCGGTCTCTGGCTGCAGCCTCCCAGGTGTCATGATGAATTCCAAAAGCATTCAGTGAAATTTTCAGAGTGTCTTTAAAACGTTTCCTCTGGCCACCTTGGGAGCGTTTACCACAATGCAGTTCGCTGTAAAAAATTCGTTTAGGGAGCCTGTGATCTGGCATGCGAGTCAAGTGACCAGCCCAGCGAATCTGATTCTTCATCAGTAGAGTGTGGATACTGGGTATGGATGCTCTTTCTAGGACTTCAGTGTCTGGAATCTTGTCTTGCCATTTAATCTTCAGTAGCTTCCTTAGGCAGACTGTGTGGAAGTGGTTTAATTTCCTAGCGTGTCGCTGATAAACAGTCCAGGTTTCACAAGCATATAGCAGTGTGGATAATACAACTGCTTTGTAGACTTTTAGCTTTGTTTGCCCAGTAGGGTTTATATAACTGGCATACCCAGGGCAATGGTATTTGTCTGTATTTAGCTCCTGGGGTATAAGGACATCAAAATCATATATTAGCCTCTCCAATACAGGACCTCTCTGCCTGGCACTACGACAGTTCCAATATCCTACTCTTATATGGTTGAGAATTTGTCTCTCCACTTTTCGTCTTGTTCTCCTGGCGCCTGCCCTCCTATTTCTATGCCTTCTTCTCACACTATTTCCTCGTCTACTCCTCCTCACTCTCTCTTCGCTAGCTCCTGAAGGATGTGTCAAGGGCAGAGCACGTGCTCCGTAGCTCCGGCGACGATTCCCTTGTTTAAATAATACCATATACACACAGTCTGGATATTGCAGGAAATTAGAGGTCACCCTAGTAGAGCCTGCCTCGGGAGTCCATATGCCTGGCGCCGCCCCGCCCGCGTACCAGACGTTCCACGTTCACGACCAGCTCACCCGTGGCCATTCAGTCCTCGGCATGTCGGTCCACCTTAAACTTGGGGGTTTATAATCGGAGTTTTCCATCTCCTAGATTGGCTGCTGTAATAGCTAACGGGCCCAATCTACCCGGGGGCAAGAGCTTCCAGCGCCTCATTTATGGCGAGTACAGTAGATACATGTGTACGGGAAACAAGACCAATGCCATATACTCTCTATCACATAGGTTGTTTGCACATTGATGAATGTTACTTCGGGTTGGGGGAGGGGTGAGTGGGTGAAGATTAAGACCACGTACCTTTTGTTTACACATTGATTATTGTTACATAATAGATCCTACAGGTCATACATCATTTGTCTACACACTGATAAATTTAATATAAGGGATCATACAAGTCATATATCACGTGTCTACACATTGAGCAGTGTTACATAAAGGATCATACAGATCATATGTCACTTGTCTACACATTGATGAATGTTACATAATGAATCATTCAGGCCATATATCACTTGGTTACACATTGCTGAATATTACTCCGGAGGTGATGAAGATCATATAGGGCTCACATTAGTAGTAAGGTACGTTGTAATCAGGTAGTAAATGAGGTTTACAACCTCATATAACTCCTTCTATACGGGGTTATCCCGCCATCTTGTTTCGTCATAACAGCCAACCTCAATATTTGAACTTGGCGGGTATGTTTTGGTACTTCCGGTGTCACTTCTTGTGTCACTTCCGGTTCACTTCCGGTCCCTGTCTCCCGGGGCACGCAGGCGGCGGCGGCGGTGCGAACCGAACCGGACATCATCACACGAACAGACGCGAACCGGACCGGACGTCGTTTCGAGAATCGAACCGGATTCTGCTTAAAATATACTAGCGAGGCAAACATTATCATTAACAAATTAAGTGTGATAAAATAATAACGTAGATTATTAATCTGAATATAAAAATATTATTCTCATATTATATAAGTAACATCGTATTAAAATATCCTTGAAATAAACAATATAATAAACAACGAGGGTTATTCCCCTTGCCCCGAATAAGTTGTCTCCCTTTTCTTCTTTCCTAGATAGTTCCACCCCCCCCCCCCCCATCCTCTGAACGGTATTTTACCTGCGCGCACAAGCAAGCAGTAATCGCTCCGCCAATCACGCGCCCGTGAGAAATTTAATAGCCACTGGCCAGCGGTCACGGCTGATAAACGAGCTAATAAATGTGAAGATAATTAAACCTGGCACACTAGCCGCATTTTAGCGAATAGAATAATGCCGGGTGTTGAATTTTGAAATGTAGAGGTTTTAAATGAACATACAGCCGCGTTTTATATATATATATATATATATATATATATATATATATATATATATATATATATATATATATATATATATATATATATATATGTGTGTGTGTGTGTATGTGTGTGTATATGTGTGTGTGTGTGTGTGTGTCTGTGTGTGTGTGTGTGTTGTTTGTCCATCAAGAATGATGATGACCATTTATTTCATCCAGTGGTGTTGAAAGTATGGAGCCGTGAGTTCTAAGATAGCCGGTAAGGCCTATTTTGGCTCGAAATGTTCTTTGACAATGTGGACAAAGAATGATTGACGTTTCTGGAGGACGGTTTTCTGAAGTTGTTTTTCTCTTCTGTCTTTTCTTCACAGCTCTTGTCTGGTTGCCTCACAAGTGACTGCAAACTTTTGTAATAATGCACGCCACGAATTTCGGTCTCTGGCTGTAGTCTCCCAGGTGTCATGATGAATTCCAAAAGCATTCAGTGAGATTTTCATAGTGTCTTTAAAGCGTTTCCTCTGGCCGCCTTGGGAGCGTTTATCACAAAACAACTCGCTGTAAAAAATTCGTTCATGGAGCTTGTGATCTGGCATGCGAGTCAAGTGACCAGCCCAGCGAATCTGATTCTTCATTAATAGATAGTGGATACTGGGCATGGATGCTCTTTCTAGGACTTCAGTGTCTGGGATCTTGCCTTGCCATTTAATCTTCAGTAACTTCCTAAGGCAGACTGTGTGGAAGTGGTTTAATTTCCTAGCGTGTCGCTGATAAACAGTCCAGGTTTCACAAGCATATAGCAATGTGGTTTATACAACTGCTTTGTAGACCTTCAGCTTTGTTTGCAGGCTTATTCCATTTCTGTCCCATACATTCTTGTACAGTCAGCCAAAGGCCGCGCTATCCTTGGAGATTCTTGCATTCACTTCATCATCAATTGTGGCAGCTTGTGACACAGTGCTGCCAATATAGGTGAATTTGTCCACAACACTTAGACTATGACCATTCACTTTGATATTCGGCACAGTGTGATTATTCCATGGAGCTGGCTGGTACATAACAACAGTCTTCTCCAAATTGATATTGAGCCCAAAGTTGGCACAGGCATGTGAAAAAGCTGACACATTATGTTGCATGTTCGCCTCAGAGTTGGCGTGTAGAGCGAAATCGTCAGCAAACAGGAGCTCGCTGACGATGTCGCTGTCAATTTTGGTTTTAGCTTTCAGCCTTCTGAGATTGAATAACTTTCCATCCATGCGGTAGTTGATGTCTATTCCAATGTCGTTGTTCTCGAAGGCATTCGTCAACATAGCTGAAAACATGAGGCTGAACAGTGTTGGTGCCAGGACACATCCTTGTTTCACTCCATTGGTGACAGGAAATGACTCAGAAAGTTCACCATTTTCCTGTATTCTTGCCTGCATGCCATCATGAAATAGCTGTACTATGTGGACAAACATTCGTGGACAGCCATATTTTGCCATAATCTTCCACAGTCCTTCTCTGCTGACTGTATCAAAATCTTTGGTAAGGTTAATGAAAGTGGAGAACATTTTGCAGTTCTGTTCCTGACATTTCCTCTTGCAACTGCCTTGCAGCGAAAATCATGTCAACAGTTCCACGTTCTTTTCTGAAGCCATACTGACTCTCGGGAAGAAGACCTTGATCGAGATGGGCCGTGAGGCGATTGAGACGAATTCTGGCAAGTATCTTCCCTGCAATTGAAAGCAAGGAGATGCCTCGTTGGTTGTCACAGGATTGTCGGTTTCCTTTCCGTTTGTAAATGTAGACTATTGGAGCGTCCTTGAAATCTTGTGGCATGGTCTCGTTCACCCATATGTTTATAAAGACTTGGTGAAGCTGCTCTGTTAGGACCTGCCCACCTGCTTTGGAGTCCGGACCAGGTGCCTTGCTGGATGGCTTTGATAACTTCCACTATGGTTGGCAGGCCATTAAGTGTATCATTGATGGGAACTTGAGGAAGGCAGTTGATGTTTTCATCATCGAAGAGGGAAGTTGCATTTAAGATGTTGCTGAAATGTTCTGCTCAGCGCTAAAGGATGTCATTCTTATCGGTGACCAATGTTCCCCCATCTGCACTGAGGAGGGGAGCTGTGCCTGGTGATGTAGGACCATAGACCTCTTTCAGTGAGTCTGTCAGCATCATGTCTGTCAGCAAAGTCTTGAATTTCATCAGCTTTGTTGCTCAGCCCGGAGTCCCCCTTGTGCCGAAGTTTCTGCTGCACTACTCTCTGAATGTTCTTGAAGGCATCTTTTTTTTTATATTGACTTCGGGTAATTCAAATGTTTCATGAGGAGAAGATGTTTCTCGGCCAGCAATTGGTTGATGCCTTCGGAATTTTCATCAAACCATTCTTTATGCTTTAGGGGAGTTGGCCCCAGAATTTCCGTAGCAGTGTTGTAAATTATGTCCATTAGGGCTCTCCACTCTGTTTCTGTATCCTGTTTAGCTGCAGCATTGGGCTTGAGGCGGTCTTCCAGCACATTTCCAAACGACAGCTGCATTTTCTTGCTGTTTAGGCGGGTGACATTTAGTTGTTTTTTTTTTCTTTTTTGCATTTTCACCCCTTGAGGACGCCGTGGTGGTTTGATGCGAATGTGTATTTTCGAGATAATGAGACGATGGTCCGTCCAACATTCGGCACCACACATGGATTTTGACACCCGAACGTCTTGTCTGTCACTCCTCCTGACGATGACATAATCAATGAGGTGCCAGTGTTTCCATCGAGGGTGCATCCACGATGTCCTGTTTCTCATGGGGAGACGGAAAATTGTGTTGGTAATCAGGAATGTGGAATGTGTTCGGCACATATCTGAAGAAGGAGGAGTCCATTGCTGTTAAATTTTCGACTCCGTGCTTTCCAATAATGCCACTCCAAGAGGTGGTGTCCGTGCCTACTCTGGCATTGAAATCCCCAAGGAGTGTAAGTTTGTCTCCTTTGGGAATAGATGTTAATACATTGTGCAGGTCCTCATAGAACTTGTTCTTGACATCATCTTCATTGGTCATAGTTGGTGCGTAGACACTCACAATGGTTGCATGTTTCCTTCCATTCAACAGGGGAATTTTATTGGTCATGAGCCTGTCGTTTATAGCCTTTGGAAATCCAGCCAGTTTGCCGACCAGGGCTGACTTAATGGCAAATCCCACACCGGATTGGCGTCTTTCCTTACTTTTCCTTCCACTCCAGAAGGATGTGTAGCCGGCACCTATTTCACAGATTTGGCCTTCTTCTGCAAGTCGTGTCTCGCTCAAGGCTGCAATGTCGATGTTGTACCTGCCCAGCTCTCTCCCAATCAGTGCTGTTCGTCTCTCTGGACCTGGCGCGCCATCTCTGTCAAGTAGGGTGCGTACATTCCAAGTTCCGATTGTTAAGGGGATATGGTTCGCTCTTTTAGATTTACCTGTTTTTTCTTTGTTTGTATGTCGACCGCAGTTTAGGGTCCCCACCAACCGCGGTTAACTGGTTAGGTAGTGATGGAGCAGACAATGTTTAGGGCACTTTTTCTAGCACCTTCCTCGTGCTATGGAGGTGAACAGTGTGTTCGTATAGAGGGCTGCTCAGTCGCTCGGTTGGAATCCCACTGCTGCTCCGGTCAGTAGAAGACGACCATATGGCCTGAGACGCCTGTGTGCAGGTCTGCGACTACGGCTGCCTGCGTACCCACGCCTGTTGTTTCGCCGCTCCCCCATCGCCACAGGGCTTGAAGGTGATTTATGACGTTGGATGAAGAATGACTTGCGCGATGAATTGGATTAAAGTGAGGAAGAGTTGAGCTATTCGTCGACCTCACTCTCTAGCCCGAGTCCGTCTGAATCCAGTGGCAGGACAAGTCAAGACGACTGGAGACGAATACAGGTGCAGTGGATGACCAGGGCCCTCTACGTGCCTTGCCGTGCTCATTACATTCCACAACGATTTGCAGGTAAACGTCGTCTTGCTCGTTGAATCAGGAATGATTTCTTCCGCGCAGTCTGCCGGATCCTGTCTTCACATGCTGGGTAGGCATACCCTAGTTCACCTCTTGGTTTGACACCAAATCTGCTACCCGCGCCTGGTTTAGCCAGCCTCTGTTGCCCGGGGGGTGGCCGCTGTCGCATGCTGACAGCTACTAGGAGCCACAGGCGTGAGCTGGGTGTCAGGCTTGGACCAGTGGGGAATGGGTCCTGAAAAGGACATGAGAGTCATCCTTACCAAAGTTGCTACCAATGCCTGACACCCGTACCCTCCATATATAAATGTATATATAGTGAATATGCGTGAACATGTATGTGTGTATGTGCGTGCATGTGTGTGTCTATGTGTGCGCTCATGTATGTGTGTATGCGTGCAGATGTGTGTGTGCGGTGTGTTTTTGCGGTGTGTGCGTGTGCGTGCGGTGTGTGTGTGTGTGTGTATATATGCGTACGTGTGCGCTAATGCGCATGCTCATAGGAGACTAAATATTTCTTTTCGCCAGACATATTTCTATAACTACAGTGATGTCTCTTGCGTGTGTGTGTGTGTGTGTGTGTGTGTGTGTGCGCGCGCATGCGTGTAGGCATGCGTAGGTGTGTGTGCGTGCGTGCGCGCTCATTCTCGTGAGTGTAGGAAACTTAAATATTTCTTTCGCCTGACATATTTCTGTAACTGCAGTGATGTCTCTTGCATGCGTGTGTGTGTGTGTGTGTGTGTGTGTGTGTGTGTGCATGTGTGTGTGTGCATGCGTGTGTGCGTGTGTGCGTGCGTGCGCGCGCATGCGCGTGCGCATAGGAAACTTAAATATTTCTTTCGCCTGATATATTTCTATAACTACAATGATGTCTCTTGCGTGTGTGTGTGTGCGCGCGCGCATGCGTGTAGGCATGCGTGGATGTGTGTGTGCGTGCGCGCTCATGCGCGTGAGTGTAGGAAACTTAAATATTTCTTTCGCCTGACATATTTCTGTAATTGCAGTGATGTCTCTTGCCCGCGTGTTTGTGTGTGTGTGTGTGTGTGTGTGTGTGTGTGTGTGTGTGTGTGTGTGTAGGCATGCGTGTAGGCATGCGTGGGTGTGTGAGCTATGTGTGTTATGCGCGTGCGCATAGGAAGCTCAAATATTTCTTTCGCCTGACATATTTCTATAACTGCAATGATGTCTCTTGCGTGTGTGTGTTTGTGGCGGCGCATGCGTGTAGGCATGCGTGGGTGTGTGTGTGTGCGTGCGCGTGCGCGTAGGAAACTAAATATTTCTTTCACCTGAAATATTTCGATAACTACAGTGATGTCTCTTGCGCGCGCGCGTGTGTGTGTGTGTGTGTAAATTTTTGCCACTTTCTTTGAATACTTTCTACGCAATGATCGTCACTGGTGGGACGAATTTGTTCTGCACATGACAACTTTTCATTACCCTCACTAGTTACAACTGTAAGGTAAACTTTTTTTTATAGTTTATTTCATACGAAACGATGTATATTTACAAGGTGTAATGTGTGTTTCTTTTGTTTGTATATAACACAGTGCGTTGCCGTTGTATTCAGTGACACATGTGCAGTCAAAATAAATACATACACAATTCCATCGGATGCAGGAATATATGCTTTCTCATAGTTTTTGTAAATACGGCCAACCTCAGCTGTTCTCTCTAAGTGTATACTTCAATTAAACTTATTAATAAGCTATTATTATAATAAGTAAATAGGAATATTCTTCAACAAGTGAATCGGTACAATTATCTCGGAACAGTCATAACATCTGATGGGAGATGCCTTGAAGAGATTAGAATAAGAATCGCCATGGCGAAAGTAGCCTATAGCAAGATGAAAAATATTCTGACCAATTCTTCTTCTTTCGTTCGCTTGAAATGTGTCTATATCTGCAATGTCGTCTCTTGCATGAATTGAACTGTTTTTTTTTTCAGTTCACACAGTGGTCCATAGAGTTTATCTTCCACTGTCGTCTCTCTAGGCCAGAAGGCTTGCCTAGATATGTTATATTTTGGGCAGTCTTGGAGTATGTGCTCTGCTTTCTGCGACGCCAATCCACATGTACACATGGCTGTTTCACCAATCTTGAATTTTGTATACATGTGGTTGCGTAATCTATTGTGTCCTGTTCTGAGGCGCAGAATAATGACTTGTTCTGGTCTGTCCATAATGTGGTAGTCATCTTGAGCAGGTTTTGGTGGCTTTCTGACTGATTTGATCATTCTTTTCTTTTGGTGGTATGTAACGGGCACATCAGGCTGTTCCTCTTTGGCTCCTTCCTTAGCCAATTGATCAGCTCTGTCGTTTCCGGGTACTCCACAGTGGGATGGTATCCACTGTATGGTGACTTTATGCTGACTGCTAAGTTCAGAAAGTAGTGTCCTTAGTACTGGCAATTTCCCAGAGAGGAGCGCCTCGAGTACTGATTTTGCATCTGTTAGTAGCACCACAGGTTGTGTACCATTGCTGTTATTTAGTAATTTCTCTGTTGCTATCTTGATTGCCTCAATTTCGGCATCATAGTTATGGCAGTACTTTCCTGTCGGTACTCTGGCTGTGTCCCTAGTATTATTTGGGTATTCTATGTACACTCTCGCTCCTCCATTTCGAACAGCATTTTGTGCTGACCCATCTGTGTAGACTCGGATCCAGAGGTCCTGTGGGTATTCTTCATCAAGGAAGCTGAGAGTGGCTGTTCTGCGCTGCACACTGTTCTGTTCTTCCTTGTCAAATATTCCTCTCACTTTTGTCTGGATTTGTAACGATAGTCTATGCTCATCTTTCCATGGAGTTCGCTCTGGAATAGTTGTTAGGGGGATACCAACTGTGGGCAGATCAGTGGTTTCTCTGCAGAGTCGTTTGGCCTGGTGGATAAAACTACTTCTTTTCAACCGCCCCATAGCTAGGTTTTCAAATCTGTTCTTCATAGGGTGGCCTGGCAAGCTGAGGAACTTTTCTGCTTGTATTAGCGTTTTCGTATCTCTGCGCTCACTCAGTGCCTGTGTCCTCCCCATCTTCTCCATTTCCACTATAGGGGTTGATCTCATCCCTCCTGTGGTGACTCTAAGTGCTTGATTTTGCACCTTGTCCACTCTTGTAGTGTGGTTTTTGATGCTGAACACCACGTAGTTGACCCATATTCCAGGTGTGGTCGTATGCTCTGTTGGTAAACTTTGCTAAGTATTTTCCCACTGGCTCCCCATGTGGTTCCACTTAGCTTTCTCAGAATGGCTATTTTCCTTCTGGCTTTTGCTACTGATTTGTTGATGTGCTTTCTCCATGTCAGCCTGCCATCAAATGTTACTCAAAGGTATGTTGGATATTCTTTATCTTCTCTTAGGGGTGTTCCATTTATCTGGATGATCCCTGCCTTTTGTTTTGAAGAGAGGGTAAATAGAGTGGTGCTGCACTTGTCAGTGTTTATGCTGACACACCATCTATTTGCCCATGCAGTAAATGTATCGACCGCTCTTTGTAGCAATCTGGTGGCCACTGATGCATATTCATTTGTGCTCCATAGAACCAGGTCATCGGCGTACATTGCCGCTTTAATTCCATGCGGTAGGTGAGCAACAAGATCATTGATGAAGATTAGAAAAAGTGTGGGGGACAAGACTCCGCCCTGGGGGACACCGTGACGCAGTAGTACTTTCTTGCTCTTGAGTCCGTCTATCTGTACTCGGGCTATTCTGTTGTGCAAGTATGCTTTCACCCATTTGTACATTCTTCCATTGACTTTGCAGTTTCTCAGTTTCTTCATCAGACCTTCTTTCCAGACTTTGTCAAAGGCTTTCTTCAGATCTATCCATGCCGCAAGCACCAGCTTCTTCTCTTGGAATGCATCCTCAATTTCTTGAGAGAGGTAGGTTGTCTGATCTTCCGTAGAGTAGCACTGCCTAAAGCCAGCCTGCTGTGGCACAAGGATGTTTTTACTTTCAATGTACCACTGCAGTCTTTGATTGATGATGCGCTCGAGTGTTTTGCAGAGACAGCTGGTGAGGCTAATTGGTCTGTAGCTAGAGGCAATGGAACCATCTTTCCCTGATTTTAGGAGGGGTATCATGATTGCTTCTCTCCAGGCTTGTGGAACACTGCCTAAGGTCCAGCTGTTATTGAAGATCTGCAACAGCTTTGTTTTGGCCTCTGTTCCTAGGTTCCTGATCATTTCATTGGAGATACCATCAGCTCCTGGTGACTTTCTCATTTTCAGTTTTGATATGGCTAGCTCCAGTTCGCTGATTGTGATGGGTGCCTCCAATAAAACGACGTGAATTGAAACGAGAAAAAGAGTGTTGAGGGGGTACATAGAGCCTATTCTTTTGTATGGATGTGAAATTTGGACAATGTGCAGTCAAGCTGAAAAACATTTTATGGCTACAGAAATGTGGTTTCTGAGGAAAATGCAAAGAGTACCATGGACAGATAGAAAAACCAATGACCAAGTACTACAGGAGAGAAATGAAAATCGTATACTGATTAGAGAAATTAGACGAAGACAGTCACAATTTTTTGGACATGTTATGAGAAGAAATGGATTGGAGAACTTATTGACAACTGGCAAGATCGAGGGGAACAGACCTAGAGGAAGACCGAGAGGAAAATACCTGGATGGCTTGGCCACATGGCATGGACGAAACAGGAACACTGAGCTGATCCACGACTCTGGTGATCGAGTGAAATGGCGAGACATGACCGCCCACGCTTTCCGGCATGGCACATGATTGATTGATTGATTATATTACTGTTTGTAATTATAACCCGAGCTTTGCCATAGCAATTTGTTTACAATTTCGCTTTTACAATTACAAAGTACACACTGTACCTGCCAAAATAATATATTTTTCTCAGTATTATATAGGGTGTATTTTTAATGGCTTTGATGTTTGAAGATATTGTCGTTCCAGATATTGTATTCACTGACTGTGGAGTTCGTGCAACATAAAAGGTCACTACAAAACTTGTTGTAAATGTTAGAAGGCAAAAAAAGAAAGTTGGTTACATGAGCAGTGCAAAAAAATTGAATTAAATGCCATTAAAGATACAAAAAATATTCACAGACAAATCAGTGAGCTCACGGGAAGAAAATAAGAATAAATACAGGGTGTTTGATATCAAAAACAGGAAAGATGTTATTGGAGGAAGATGATATAATGAAGAGGTTGAATGAGTATATAAAAGAATTATATGATGGGGAAAGGGAAGAATTAACAGAAGAAAGTAACTTAGAAGGTCCACCTATTTTAAAAGAAGTCGCTGACGCTGTGAAATATATGAAGAAAGGAAAAACAGCTGGACCAGATGAAATCACAATAGAAGAATTAGAAGTACAGAGAGAATTTGGCGTAGATATATTAACCAAAATGTTAAATGATATTTACAGCAGTGGATATCTACTCAGTGATATGCTGAAATCTGTATTTATAGCTATACCAAAAAGACCAGGAGCAATTGAATGTGAAGATTTTCGCACAATTAACCTCATAAACCATATCACTAAGCTTCTGCTCAGAATCATAATGAGAAGAACCAGAAAGAAAATAAAAATAGAAATTAGTGAAGAACAGTATGGATTTGTGGAGGGAAAGGGCACACACAATGTAATATATACATTACGGACAATAATAGAAAGGTCAATAGAGAAACAGAGAGACATATATTTGTGCTTCATAGATTATACTAAGGCATTTGATAAAGTAAAACATGATGAGCTGATTAAAATGTTGGAAGATATCAACATTGATGGGAAAGATTTAAGAATAATAAAGAATATTTACTGGAACCAAGTAGCAGCAATTAAAATTGGAAATAAAGAGGGTAGTTACGAACAGATAAAGCTAGGAGTACGACAGGGATGTGTCTTGTCTCTTCTCCCTATATAGCGAAGTAATAATGAGAGAGATCAAAGAGATGCAAGGAATACTAGTTGGAGGTTATAATATAAATAATATACTTTATACAGATGACACAGTATTGGTGGCAGATAAATCAACAGACCTACAACAATTGTTGGACACTGTAGTAACAGAGAGTGCAAGGAAAGGACTCTCCTTGAATATCAAGAAAACAGTAACAATGGTGATATCAAAGAAAATGGTGACACCAAAATGTGACATAGAAATAGAAGGAAAAATTCTTAACCAAGTGGATAATTGTAGATACCTAGGGACATTTATAACATCAGATGGAAGATGTACAACAGAGATTAAGAGCAGAATAGGGCAGGCAAAGGCCGCATTTCAGAAAATGAAGAGTATCTTATGCAATAGGTCACTATCACTGAGTGTAAGAAAGAGAGTGCTGAAATGCTATGTAGAACCAGTTTTGCTGTATGGCAGTGAATCTTGGAATGTAAATGAACAAATTAAGAAGAAATTAGAAGAAACAGAGATGTGGTTCCTGAGACGAATGTTGAGAATTCCTTGGACTGCCAGAGTAACTAACGACGACTGCCTGAAACAGGCTAATGAAACTAGAACACTATATACAACAATAAGAAAGAGACAAACAGCTTTCTTTGGTCATGTAATGAGAAGAGAGGCATTGGAGAACATCGTGACAACTGGAAAGATCGAGGGGAAGAGAGGCAAAGGCAGACCAAGAGAAATGATGCTGGATGGATTGAGACGGTGGCACGGAGGAATATCAGCAGCAGAGTTGATCCAGAAAACCAAAGACCGAGATCTGTGGAGAGCCATGAACGCCTACGCCAGATGGCAGGGCACTTGATGATGATGACAAAACTTGGGACGGCAATATTTTCAAATTCCCCGCACTCATTAAAAATACACTCTTAGTAACACAGTTAAACATATAATTGTTCAGACCTATCACTCTATAAGTAAAATAATAGTGTCTATGATATTATACAATACAAACGGTAATGCATGGATTAATATGAGATAGTAAAACACAAATAAAAGGTTAGTGTGATTAAATAATTTTCGGATAGCTTCCATGAACAGAGGAAAGTAAATTGTTATAAATATCTATAAAATTAAATTAGCACCGTATTTGTTATAACAATAAATAGCTATCGTTATCTTCCGTGTTGGCATTAATACGGATTTATATTACATTTAATTTCCCTCATTGCCACATGTCCTGTAGTACAGTTGTTTTCAAACTGTACTTTTATTGCTATGCACATTTATTGCGAAAACAGAAATAGACAACAACATGTTAGTGAACAATGAGACTAATATTTTGAAATATGAATTCATCATCATCATCATCATCATCATCATCATCATCATCATCATCATCATCATCATCATCATCATCATCATCATCATCATCAACATCATCATGATCATGTGACATGTTAAATAACGTAGGCTATCATGTGCACGTCTATCGGTAAAGTACACATGAGCACATGTCTACCAGCAGGTCAATGAGTGCACAGCACACACAGCACGGTGAGATCAACAAGAGAAAGAGCAGCAGGTTAGACAGAGGAAACGTCTGGAGGGGACAAGTCGAAGATTGTGCTGTAGAGTTTTGTTTCAGTATCTATTGACACGCGTTCGTTCTTTAGTATTGGTTCCATGTGTCCCATGTGTGTGTTTGCCTTATTGCATCTATATTCAATCTCGTATCCTCATTTATCACCTATCATCCAATAATGAGATGCTGATGTGTGGCGCATTCACGTACAGGTAGATCTGAAGCAATAAGTCACAGTTACAATGACCAATCTTGACTCACAATGTAGACCTATTTCCTATCCGAGTGAACTTGTAGAAGTTAAGTGTTAAGTGTGAGAACATCAAGACGGTCTAGGATAAAATATATCTAACATCACTGTCACGCCAAGTAGCGGATATTGCTGTAGATTTTGTGTGGTATCTTTCTGCGCAATGATTTCCACTGGTGTGACGTATCTGGCATGGACGTGACACCTTTTCATTGCCCTCATTAGTTACAATTTATTCTTTTTGGCCTTTCGGAAAAGTGTTGTCCACTAAAGCCATCATGCTAGTGTTACTTTGATGTTAGCCAAAATTTCAAAGTATAATTACAAGGTACACGTGTGTACCTGCCAAAAATAATTTTGTTAAGACCTTCTCAATTAGCCTTGGTTAAGCAGATAATGGTTAGGACCTACCACGCTTGTAGTAAGGTAATAATATCGTGTACGATATTATACAATTTAAAAATGTATGTATGGATTAATATATGATAGTAAAAGCAAATAAAAAGTTTGTTTATTGCATGATTGCAGGAGATCTTACACTTAAAGAGGAGCTTAAAGTAAACTGTAACAATTAATTTCAACAATAAATAATCACTGTATCTCTTATATGTATACATAGCTAATGTTATCTCCCCTGCTGGCCTTAATATTGATTTAGATTATATTTATTTCCCCTCATTGGCAATCTCCTGTAGTATACTGTTTTCAAACTGTATTTTATTTTTTGTTATGCACATTATTGAGAAAACAGAATTAAATAACAAAATGTTAGTGAACAATGATACTAATAACATCAACTAACGTATGCGATTATGCACACGTTTTAGGCAAAGTGCATGAACACATGTCTACCAGCTAGTCAATGAGTGCTCATCATCCGCTGCACGGTGAGGTAAAGAAGAGTAAGAGCAGTAGCTTAGAAAGAGGGAACTCCTGGAAGGGTCTGGTCGAGCATGCATTCGAAAGGTCTGTTCAATTGAGGAAATAAATTCTTGTGACTGATAGAGACAAGTGCGAGCAACATGTAGTACGTTCTTTTTAGTACGCATCAGGCCGGATAGAAGTGAAGACAACAACACCCGACATTGTCAAAGGTAGAAGCTTAAGTCTTTACAGTTGACAGTTCGTCTTAGGGTAAGTAGTCATCTAGAGCAGGGGTCACCAAACTACGGCCCGCGGGACGGATCCGGCCCGCGACGTCGTTTCATCCTGACCGCCGACGGTACTCGAACTTGCTGAATCACAGTGGTATCTGATATAAACAAAGTTATAAAAACCTTAGAACCTCAAGAATTCGGAATTAAAAAAAAATAAATTTTGCAGGCCGTTAGATGGCTAAAATAAAAAAAAAAATCAAAGTTTTCCTAAAAATAATTGAAATTTTCGAATTGTGAACAATATCATCAAAGCTATAATATTAAGTGTGAAATTTAAAGGAGAAGATGTACTATTGCTTCGGATCCCAGTGATTCCAACAGATATGCCATTCGAATTCAAATGTCTGCAGTTTCCGGATAGACAGACAGACAGACAGTCAGACAGACAGACAGACAGACAGACAGACAGACAGACAGACAGACAGATAGATAGATAGATAGATAGATAGATAGATATATAGATAGATAGATAGATAGATAGATAGATAGATAGATAGATAGATAGATAGATAGATAAATAGATAGATAGATAGATAGATAGATAGATAGATAGATAGATAGATAGATAGATGGGTGGGTGGATGGGTGGGTGAATGGATGGATGGATGGATGGATGGATGGATGGATGCATGCATGCATGGATGCATGCATGGATGCATGGATGGATGGATGGATGGATGGATGGATGGACGGATAGATAGATTTCCGTCAGGGACTGGGCGAAGCCGGGTCGGGTCAGCTAGTTTTGTAATAAACCAGATGAGCAGAATTGTTGCATTTATGCGATTTCGGTCTGTTTCGGCGGAACCCCTTCCTGCCATTCTCGGAACCCTAGTTGAAAAACTCTGCTCTGGGCTGTCTATTTAGGCCGGCTGTATTTATATATTTTGCAAACGATATTATGAGATATATTCTATTACCAAAGGTATCTATAAACTTTATATATACATTTGATAAGCCCTAGCTTCACCAGTGATCCCTAGACCTCTGCTTTTTGTGTGTGTTTCAATAAGAATTAAATTAAGTTTCTAATTCAATGTCCTTTTCATTCTCTGATCCCATGTACTTCACTCTTCATTATGGCTACTAAGAAAATTAAAGTGGACGCCGAGTTTCGCGTTTTCAAAGTAGAATAGGGAGTAAAGTACTTCTTTGTGGAAACAAGGGACCAGAAAACCAGTCGCGTAATATGCAGCGAAAGTGTTGCCGCTTTGAAAGAGTACAATCTTTGGCGTCACTACGAAACAAACCATCTATCAACATATTCAAAATGGTTTCATACCAACCGCGTCCGTAAGATCTACGCCCGGAGACCGGCGCAAGTATTGTACAGAATGAGTATGCGGCCCGCCCTCGTTATTTTGTCAGTTATAGGGCTCGCCGTGAAAAAAAAATTTTTGACCCTTGTTCAAGCCGAATGTTGCGTATACCCTGGACTGCCAGAGCTATTGACAACGAATGCATGGAAGAGGCTAATGAGGCTAGACCATTATACACAATTATAGCAGCGGGCTTCATTTGAAACCCTTCAAAGTGTGATAGAAATTACAATAACTATGCCTTTGTATTGTATCCTGTAAATAGTGTTGTTACGGATGTTAATAGTGACATCAAGTGGCAGACGAACATGGTGACGTCATAAGAACATTTTAAAGATGGCTGGCTCACTTTTGACATGCACCAATGGAGAGCAGCAACAGTCTGTTATCCTTTTTTTTTAATCAGTGAAGGGGTAAAACCTATTGACATTCATTGTCCACTACGGTGATGCATGCGCGTCAGTCCAGCAAGTGTATGAGTGGAGTAAGAAGTTTCAAAACCGTTAGTCTTCTGTGCTCACGACCGGATCAGGCTCACGTAGAAGTGACCCCAGGGAATGTTTTTTTCTATAAGAATCCAAGAACTTTAACGGAGGTAGAGGACATGCATTTCTCGCAGTGGTAACAACAACTGAGAATGATGTATTTGTTCTTTACTTTTTCAGAATGATTTCACTCACACACACAACACCAAAAACATATAGGGTGTTCAGTTGAAGCCCCTCGTACACAAGAGACGTATATCATTCTCTCATCAAGCAATGAGGAGATAGGTACAGAAAGAACATCGCAACTACTGGAACAATCAGCGATAGAAGAAACAGAGACAGAACAAGAGAATGTTGGCTGGACTAAGAAGGTATCGTTGAGGAATGCCACCAGTGGTAGATAGAGACAGAACAAGAGAATGTTGGGTGGACTAAAAAGGTATCGTTGTGGAATGCCACCAGTTGTAGAGACAGAATAAGAGAATGTTGGGTGGACTATGAAGGTATCGTTGAGGAATGCCATCAGTGGCGGAGACAGAACAAGAGAATGTTGGGTGGACTAAGAAGGTATTCAAGAGGAATGCCATCACTGTAGCTGTTTCAGAGCAACAAGCTGGGAGAACTGGGTAGATACATGATCGTCTGTGTTAGTTGGCAAGGCACGTGATCATGACGATTATAACTGTTGTTTTGATATTTCTCCCTATCTTAACTTGTTCCTCTTGTGCCTTGCTGTGTCGTTGTGAAATAGAAACATCGAGGAAGTGTCTGTTAATAGGATTCATATATCGAGACTCTCAGGGACTCTCACTCTGTCGGCCTCTTCTTGTGGTTCCATTTGGTCTATACATCATTGCGTATTATGGTGCACTGTGGGGACGCAGAGGTGTTTCCAAGGCACCAGGGCCGGGTTATATACTGGCCAAGACCTATTGACGCGTCCTCGTCGAGCGTCCTGGGTAACAGGTCCCTTTGGGGTCCTGGCTAAGTAGGATCACCGATTCCTCCGAAGTCGGAGAGTGTCTGCCTGTATGGCGAGGAACCACCAGTCTACACACCAATAAGCCAGACATGGGACAACGGATACTCACGCAAACCTCAAGTCCTGTATGACATCACACTGATGTTGGACAACAGGATGCCTTCATCCGACATACAGGACTTCGCGTTGGAGCTCAAGCCAACGAACACAAGCAAGCAAGCAAGCATGGTGCACTGTTATTTGGTGGCCTAGTTATATGACCGAACCATTTCACTTATTATTTCTAATGAAATCTAACGCTTCTCTAACCTCTACTTTAGTCCTGATTTCTAAATTTCTGGTTTTCTCTCTTCTTGAAACGTAGAGTATTCTTGTCACAAATCTCATTTCCGTTTTTGTAATTGTTCTTTTCTCTTTTTCTGTCATTGTCCAGCCTTGGCATTGGTAGCATATAGTTGGTTGCAGAGTTATTGTTATCCTACTGATACCTGTTTGTTCTTTAGTATTGGTGCCATTTGTCCAATGAGTGTGTTTGCTTTATTGCATCTATTTTCGATTCCGTCTTCTGATTTCTCACCTATCTTCCAATAACAGTATGCTGATATATGGAGCATTCACCTATAAGAAGATGTGAAGTAAAGCGCTCACAATTACAAGGACCAGTCTTGAATCACGATGTAAACCTCTTTCCCACACTAGTGAACTTGTAGAAGTTATGAGCGCGTACACTTCACAGTTAACAGTGAGAGTGTCAAGAAGGTCTGCGATAAAATATATTTAACTGTACTGTCACCCCAAGTGGCGGATATTGCTGTAGATTCTTTGCCATTTTCTTTGTATAATTTCTACGCAATGATGGTCACTGGTGGGGCGAATTTGCCCTGCACATGACAACTTTTCATTATCCTCACTAGTTACAACTTTAAGGTACACTTTTTTAAAAGTTTATTTCATTCAACACGATGTGTATTTACAAGGTGTAATGTGTGTTTCTTTTGTTTGTTTTATAACAAAGAGATTCGCCGTTGTGTTCAGTGACACATGTGCAGACAAAATAAATACATACATAATTCCATCGGATGCAGTAATATATGCTTTCTCATAGTTTTTGTAAATACGGCCAACCTTAGCTGTTCTCTCCTAGTGTATACTTCCACTAAACTTATTAATCAGCTATTATGATACAGTTTGTTATTATAATATGAAATGGAAACAAATAGGTATTTTAAATTCCTGCGAGAAAAAAACGAACTAAACATTAACAAACGTTGCACATACCTTACAAGGAGATCCACGTGTCGCGAAATACAGGTGAAAAATCCGAAATCAGAAGCACTCAATAAATATAATAAAAATGAATAATAAAATAAGATAAAAAACACACGAACGCATACAATAGACACACAGACGTTTCGATTCTAAGAATCTTTGTCAATGACAACACAGATAAACAACGACAGAAACACAAGCACACGACCTATCACTTATGATGCACAACCTGATATTTACATGTGGGGCAGGAAATGTGACTAGGCCAGCTGCGAAAACGCGTGGCGCAGAATTGAAAATGGGTTGCCAAAAAGGATTTGAGTAGCCAAAAATATGTGAACAGTCTGCTATGAAAACATAGAAATGTGGGGACAATTAGGTCTAGATATCGCGGGGGGGGGGGGGGGGGGGAGAGAACAGCACGGTAATAGGTAGTGTAAACAATTGGGGAAGATGCCAGTTATACTGTAGCGTCCACGACAGTATTCATTCCTGCCGGGTGGATGCATCCCAGATTGTTGATTAGCTGGCATTCAATTCTAAGTCTGACACAGCTATTTGAGAAGCAGGGTTTTAATGCGGTGACACATGCATCGTCGGCTCCATTGTGGTTGGAGGAATTGAAATGGTTGGGGACAGGTTTGTCAGCGCCCTGATTGATGTCTCTGAGGTGTTCTCTAAAACGATCCGCAAGACGTCTGCCCGTTTGGCCAATGTATTTCATGTCACATCGTTTGCAGATGATAACATAAATCAGATTGCGGGATGTGCAGGTGAAACAATCTTTCAAGGTGAAGGTGCCTCGGGGAAATGCAATTTCTGGTGTCTGAACAACGTATGGGCATGTCAGACAGTTCCTACGATGGCATTCAAAGGTGCCCACGGATGAGGTAACCGTGGGGAGGCGACTGTGCACAAGGTGGTCTCTGAGGCTCTGGTTACGGCGGAAAATTACCCTGGGGCCATTTGAGAATACCTCACGAGTGGTAGGATCCGATTCCAAGATGGACCAGTGTCTCAGGAAAATTTGCTTGATGGCATAGGCATGTGGATGGAAGGTGAGGATAAGCTTGGGTTCATTGTTCTGAGGTCGCGTATGCTTGGCGAGGGACATTTCCCGCGAGACCTAGTTGTTATTATTATTCCCTAGTTGTTATTATAGCCCGAGCGTTGCCATGGCAATTTATTTACAATTTCGCTTCTACAATTACAAATTACACACTGTACCCGACAAAATAATACATTTTTCTCAGTATTATATAGGGTGTATTTTTAATGGCTTGGATGTTTGAAGATATCGCCGTTCCAAATATTGTATTCACCCTCTGTGGAGTTCATGCAACATAAAAGGTCACTACAAAACTTGGGACGGCAGTATTTTCAAAAACCCCGCAGCCATTAAAAATATACCATGTAGTAACACAGTTAAACATATAATTGTTCAGACCATTCACTCTATAAGTGAAATAATAGTGTCTATGATATTATACCATACAAACGGTAATGCAATTATTAATATAAGATAGAAAATCACAAATAAAAGGTTAGTGTGATTAAATAATTTTCGGATAGCTTCCATGAACAGAGGAAAGTAAATTGTTATAAATATTTATAAAATTAAATTAGCACCGTTTTTTTTTTATATAAGTAAATAGCTATCGTTATCTCCCGTGCTGGCATTAATATGGATTTATATTAAATTTAATTTCCCTCATTGCCTCATGTCCTGTAGTACAGTTGTTTTCAAACTGTACTTTTATTGCCATGCACATTTATTGCGAAAACAGAAATAGACAACACAATGTTAGTGAACAATGAGACTAATATTTTGAAATATGAATTCATCATCATCATCATCATCATCATCATCATCATCATCATCATCATCATCATCATCATCATCACCATCATCATCATCATCATCATCATCATCATCATCATCATCATCATCATCATCATCATCATCATCATCATCATCATCATCATCATCATCATCATCATCATCATCATCATCATCATCATCGTCATCATCATTATCATCATCATCATCATCATCATCATCATCATCATCATCATCATCATCATCATCATCATCATCGTCATCATCATTATCATCATCATCATCATCATCATCATCATCATCATCATCATCATCATCATCATCATCATCATCATCATCATCATCATCATCATCATGTGACATGTCAAATAACGTAGGCGATCATGTACACTTCTATCGGCAAAGTACACGAGCACATGTCTACCAGCAGGTCAAGGAGTGCACAGCATACACTGCACGGTGAGATCAACAAGAGAAAGAGCAGCAGGTTAGACAGAGGAAATGCCTGGAGGGGACAGGTCGAAGATTGTGCTGTAGAGTTTTGTTTCAGTATCTACTGACACGTGCTCGTTCCCTAGTATTGGTTCCATGTGTCCCATGTGCCTGTTTGCCTTATTGCATCTATATCAAATCTCGTATCCTCATTTATCGCATATCTTCCAATAATGAGATGATGATATGTGGAGCATTCACATACAAGTAGATCTGAAGCAATAAGTCACAGTTACAATGACCAATCTTGACTCACAATGTAGACCTATTTCCTACCCGAGTGAACTTATAGAAGTTAAGTGTTAACAGTGAGAACATTAAGAAGTTCTACCATAAAATATATCTAACATTACTGTCAAGTGGCGGATATTGCTGTAGATTCTTTGTCGTATACTTTCTACGCAATGATTTCCACTAGGGTGACGTATCTGGCATGGACGTGACACATTTTCATTGCCCTCATTAGTTACAATTTATTCTTTAGGGCCTTTCGGAAAAGTGTTGTCCACTAAGGCCAGCATGCTAGTGTTAGTGATTTGATTTTTCGAGTTTACAGTTTGGATGACCGCCTCTACACTCTGGCCAGAACAAGTGCAGATAAATTCATACTTTGATCTAAAGGATGAACCTACGACAGGTCCAGCAAACCGGTAGGGAATTTATTTGTTTAAGAACTGTTGCTCGAGAATTATGGAGGAAATTGAAAGAAAAACGCAACTCTATCAGCGTTCACGCCGGAAACGACACACCGACGCGACACAACAAGCGACTAACGACGACAACTGCTAAATTTCGACATACTTCAAATAGAAAGGAGATTTTTGCAACTTGGGCTAGTACAGATCAAAGAAGGAAATAGAACAACAACTTTTACACAAACATACGCCCCATGCAATGACACTTACAGCGACGAAGACAAAGACGAATATTTTGATAAACTTGCAGACACGTTAAATAATGTCAACGAGACAGATGAACTAGTTGTGATGAGTGATTTTAACGGACGAATAGGCACACGAAGAACACCGTGGGAGGATTGCATGGGGCCTTTCAGCGACACAGAGACTGATTGTAACAGCAATGGTCAACATCTACTCAACATATGTTCGGAACATGGACTAATAATAGCAAATAGTTTTTTTCAACATCGTCGTAGCCACACCAAAACCTGGTATAAATGGAATGACATAGACCAAGCATCTCAAATTAACTTTATTCTAATTAGGAAATCAGACAGAAGGCTACTATTAGATTCAAGAGCACTCCCAAATACAGATGTTGATACTGATCACAAACCAGTCATAATAAAAACGATTTCACCACACAGGAAAATAAGAAACAAAAAGGTAACAACACATGTCATCAATTATAGGAGGCTGCAGGAAAATATGGTTAAAGACGAATACAATCAAGAAATCCAAAACCTACATAAGAACATCCCGGATGACCACTCAAGCGTAGATAAGGAATGGACATGTTTCAAGGCTGCCATGCTCGACACACCGAAAAAGAAATGTGGAACAAAGAAAGTAGGGCAGGACAAAAGATTAAGAACAGCCTGGTGGAACAACGAAGTTAAAGATAGCATATTCAAAAAGAAGGTAGCATTCAAAAAGTGGATCACAACTAAATCTGAACAGGACTATATTACTTATAGAATAGCACGACGTAATGCCAAACGAACAATTAGAGCATCTAGAGATGAATCCTGGAGAATATACGTTGAACAGATGGCAACCCTTAGCAAAGACTGCCCAAGAGAACTTTATAAACGTGTCACCACAATGAGAAACAAAGATGTATCTTACAACCCAACCACCATCATAAACAGCAAAAGAGGTATACCGATATTTAATCCACAACAAAGACCTAGTAAGGTGGGCAGAATACTTTCAAGAACTACTTAACCCCACACATAACATAGAAAACCTCACTTTTGTGCCTAAATGCCAGGGACAGCAAGAACCAAATTGCATACCTGCTGAAGTCAAAGCAGTTATACAAAGAAATACTAAAAACAAATCACCAGGTCCAGATGGAATAACCACAGAAGCTATTCAGGCCTGTGGGGAAACAGGAGTTAAATGGCTAACAAGACTTTTTAACATAGCATGGGAAGAAAGAAAAGTCCCAGATGATTGGCAACAGGCAATAATAGTACCAATATGGAAAAAGAATGGCAATATGAGAGAGTGCGAAACATACAGAGGTATATCACTCTTGAGCCATATAGGGAAAATGTGCCTCAAAACTACTGGAACAAAGAACTAGATCCACTGTTGAACAACAGTTAAGCAAAGCACAATTCGGTTTTCGGAAAGGTAAAAGTTGCAATGATGCATTATTTACACTTAGACAAATTTGTGAAAAAACTATCGAATATAGTGACCAGCAGAATATTGTGTTTGTAGATCAGGAAAAGGCGTTCGATAGAGTAGACAGATACAAATTATGGACCATTCTTGAAGACTATGGGATAGAAGGGCAACTGATAGAAAACATCATAGCCATGTACCACTCGAGCCAAAGTGCAGTAAGAACACAGGAAGGTATATCAGATATGTTCACAGTCAATACAGGAGTGAGGCAGGGATGTGTGCTCTCTCCCCTGCTATTCAATATCTACATGGACAGAATTTCCAAAGAAGCAAGTCTCGACAGAACAGATTCAGAAAACTTAGAACTCTTTACTCCAGATGAAACAACTGACACACAGGGAATAAATGAACTTCTATTTGCAGACGATCAGTGCCTGTTTTACAGCGATGAGGGCAGACTACAAAATCATATTACTAATCTGAGTTCAACCTGCAGCAGATACAATATGAGTATAAATACAGCCAAAACCGAAGTAATGCAAGTTAGCAGATCGCCAGGCCCACTAAGTATACAGATAAATAACACACCTCTGAAACAAGTTACAGAATTCAAATACCTTGGAAGTATGATCACAGAAGATGGCAGATTGGACAGAGAAATTGAAATCAGATGTCAAAATGCTAGTGCACTTACATATAAACTATCACCCTTACTGAAACATCCAAACATACCCATGTCCGCAAAACAACAGATAATAAACAACATTTTCACACCAACCCTGTGCTACCAATCTCAAACCTGGACTTTATCCAAATTACACCTTCGAAAAATCAACACCTGCGAAATGAGATGCCTGAGGAGAGCTGCCAACTTAACAATCCGAGACCGAGTAAGAAATACAGACAGACTGTGGGATCAACACCTTGTGCCACATTTATTGAAAGACAGAAGATCAAGTGGTTTGGCCATGTCGTTAGAATGCAACATCAGCAACTACCATCACTGGCCTTACATTAAAGATCATCTGCTACGAGACCACGAGGATGTCCAAGAAGAAAATGGATTGACCACATCAGAGACATTGTACAACCACACGGAATGACACTATCCAGTGCCGCCCACCTGGCGGTGGAACGCAAATTATTCCTCCCCACGACGCTTAACGGCAGAAGTGGAAGATGAAGAAGATAATGATCATGATGATGATGATGATGATGGATGATGATGATGATGATGATGATGATGATGATGATCTTAACCGCCAGTAGTTACAATTTTTAAGGGCTCGCCGTGCCCACGGGTGTGGCAGAGCCGCCCCATCAGGTCCCCCCGTCCCTGTGTGTCATTCGGTTGACCTCTGCTTGTAGCCCTGAGATGATCAAGTGCAGATACTACACTTTGATGTTAGCCACAATTTCAGAGTACTATAACAAGGTACACGTGTGTACCTGCCAAAAATAATCTTATATATAAATTAGGATGTGCGTATCTCTGTATGTATGTATGTATGTCCTTTATTTGTTCGCGAACGGCCCATCCGATTGAGATGAAATTTTCTACACGCCTTCCTTTCATTCCAGAGCTGTCAACTGTGATATTTTGTTAGTGTGAAATCGCCTGCTTACTCAGTATTATTTCATTTTTCATTTTTCATCATAATTTCATATATCTCAGGGGACCTAACTCTGTAAAAGTTATTTCAAGGGGCATAACTTTTCTGTATAACTTATAGTCATATTGTGGCATCGTTTTCAAAGATTTATAAACTCTTTGTCCATAGTTATGTACCGGCATATGAGTTATAATAAATAATGATACAATCTGTAAGGCATTTTCAAAGTTTTCATAAAAATGATGCACAATGCATAACATTGTAACTCATCTTTTTTTGCTTAAGAAGTTACTGTAGTCATGCAGGTGATTAGAAAGAGTTTTCATTAAAAATAATGGATGGTGTGTGGTAGAACGTTCTTTTAAGTTACATTTTTTTTTGTTGTATGAATTTAATGAAGCCGGACAGGGTCAGGCAGACAGATAGACAGACAGACAGACAGATAGACAGTCGGGAACAGGAACTTATATGACTACTTATATAAATTAAATGAGATGCTTCACACCAGGAGCTGGGCGATGTCGGGCCGGGTCAGACAGACAGACAGACAGACAGACAGACAGATAGTCGGTAACGGGAACGGGAACTTATATGAATTAAATGAGATGCTTCCCACCAGGGACTGGACGAAGCCGGGCAGGGTCAGCTAGTTATATATAAATTCATCAAGCACTATAGTTATTCAAATAATTGTGAGGACCTTCCACTCTTGAAGTAAGGTAATATCGTGTACGATATTATACAATTTTAAAAGTTATGTATGAATTAATACAAGATAGTAAAAGCAAATAAAACGTTTGTTTGATTGCATGATTGCAGGATAGCTTCCACTTAAAGAGGCACTTAAAGTAAACTGTAACATTTAATTTCAAAATAAATAATCAATATATCTTCTATACGAATACATAGCTAACGTTATCTCCCCTGCTGGCTTAATATTGATTTAGATTATATTTATCTCCCCTGATAGCCAATCTTCTGTAGTACACTGTTTTCAAACTGTATTTTATTTTTTTGTTATGCACATTATTGAGAAAACAGAACTAAACAACAAAATGTTAGTGAACAATGATACTAATAACATCAAATAACGTAGGCGATCATGCATACGTTTATCAGCAAAGTGCATGAACACATGTCTACCAGCGAGTCAATGAGTGCTCATCATTCTCTGCACGGTGAGGTAACAAGAGAAAGGGCAGTAGCTTAGAAAGAGGGAATTCCTGGAAGGGTCTGGTCAAGCATGCATTCGAACGGTCTGTTCAATTGGGGAAATAAATTCTTGTGACTGAGCAACATGTAGTACGTTCTTTTAGAAGGCATCAAACCGGATAGAAGTGAAGACAACAACACCCGATATTGTCAAAGGTAGAAGCTTAAGTCTTTACATTTGACAGTTCAAATCCGGCCCGCGACGTCATTTCATCCGGCCCGCCGACAGTACTCGAACTTGCTGGCTTGATATGAAGTATAGAACACGAATAGAACAGGGGGCCGCGTGGTCTCGAGGTATGGTGTCCGCCTCGAGTGCTGGAGGTCCCGGGTTCAAGCCCCGGTGACGACCGTGATTTTTTATCGTGGACTTCTAGTAAAAATTTCCCCTGGTCTCTTGGTAGTGAGATCGGACGCCCGTGTGTATTGTTGCGCACGTAAAAGAAATCCCTTGGCAGTTGGAAATCGAAAAAGAGTAGCCTAACGGCACTGCTCCGGCAAAATTTCGAGTTAAAAATCTACCGAAAGTATTTCAGGATTCTCACCGGTGCTACGGAGTTCGTGCACTGAGCTGAGTTTCTCCAGACTTAGATTTGAGTTAGGAGGAGAACAGAGCACTCACTTATGGGTTGCACCCGTGTGCCGTGATGTTGATCCATCGACTAAACTAGACTAAAATAGAACACGAGTGGTTGTGATACAATTTAAATGTACATATTATGTTTAGAATAATAAGAGATACTCACACCTCCTGGTGGCTATGTGTCTTAAGTTTAAAGTTTTCAATTATAAATTATTTTATCTAGATTTTATTGTTTATTGTAATGTTTGCTTATTTCGCGCCACCCCAAGTCCTTCCCTGGTTTGTGATAGTGCCACCTACGCTCTGACGTTACCATGGTTTCCATGGCCACACACACACACACACACACACACACGCATCTTTCTCTTTCCCAGATGCGTCCGGTTATCAACAGTGGTTCTATGCTCCAGAAATATTTACCTTTATTTTCCAGCCATCCATTTTATAGGTATGTAACAAGGATTTCTTTGTTTGACAATGATAGGTAAGTGAACTTTTTTTATTGCATATTCTTTACAGGACATCGATGTCAACTCCAGCATCTTTCAGCTGTATCTTGATTTCTTGACAAGATTACGCTCAGTAGTTTCCATTGCTTTCTGAGCGGCCGGCTCACATACCCCGTAAGTTACCTATGCAATTCGAACCACTGCTGATTCTCACCGTCATCACGTTACCTACGAGAGTATACGAGATTACAGAGAAAAGTCATAATCTCTAAGTCACGAAGCCGGCCTGTGAACTACAAGTGTGAATATAGACAATAAAGTAGCAAACATAGCATACAAATATAGTAGCCTCGTGTTATTACGAAAATATTATCCCTAGCTCAGAAGAATGCCTCGGTCAAGGTGTTAATCGAGCTGGTCTCTACATTTTGTAATAAACCAGATGGGCAGAATTGTTGCATTTATGCGATTTCGGTCTGTTTCGGCGGAATCCCTGGCTGCCACTCGCGGAACCCTGGTTGAAAAACTCTGCTCTGGGCTGTCTAGTTAGGCCGGCCGTATTTATATATTTTGCAAACGTTATTATGAGATATACCCCGAGGTAGACCAAGAAGGCGGTGGAGAGATAATACATGTACAGACCTACAAGCACTTGGAATCAACGACTGGCAAGAGAAGGTCCACCAGAGAGACGAATGGAGACGGATTGTATCTGCAGCAAAGAACCTCAATGGCTCGGAACGCTGAAGAAGAAGAAGATTATGAGATATATTCTATTCCCAAAGGTATCTATAAACTTTATATATACCTTTGATGAGCCCTAGATTCACCAGTGATCCCTAGTCCTCTGCTTTTTTGTGTGTTTCAATAGGAATTTAATTAAGTTTCTAATTCAATGTCTTTTTCAATTTTCAGATCCCATGTACTTCATCCTTCATTATCCATCCATCCATCATGTGCCATGCCGGTAAGCGTGGGCGGTCATGTTCTGTCATCTCACTCGATCACCAGAGTCGTGGATCAGCTCCGTGTTTCTGTCTCGACCATGCCACAAGGCCAAGCCATCCAGGTACTTGCTTCTAGGTCTTCCCCTTGGTCTGTTCCCCTCGATCTTACCAGTTGTCACCAAATTCTCCAATCCATTTCTTCTCATAACATGCCCAAAAAATTTTGACTGTCTACGTCTAATTTCTCTAATCAATTTACGATCTTCATTTGTTTCTTGAAGGACTTGTTCATTGGTCTTTCTGGCTGTCCATGGTTTTCTTTGCATTTTCCTCAGAAACCACATCTCTACAGCCATCAGATGTTTTTCAGCATGACTGCTCATTGTCCACGCTTCACATCCATACAAAAGTACAGGTTCAATGTAGCATCTCAACACTCTTTTTCTCGTTTCAATTGACATCTTTTTATTGGTCAATATGTTTTTCATCTTGCTAAAGGCTACTTTTGCCATGGCGATTCTTGTTCTAATCTCTTCAAGGCATCTCCCATCAGATGTTATTACTGTTCCGAGATAATTGTACCTGCTCACTTGTTGAAGAATATTCCCATTTACTTGTATATTACATTGTGGTATTTCGTCCTTCCTAGTGACGACCATAATCTGTGTCTTTTTACAATTTAATTTTAACCCTAGTTGTTCACTGTGTGTAACAATCGCATCTACTAAATTTTGCAGGTCCTGTTCATTGTCTGCAATCAAGACTGTATCATCTGCATATCTAATGTTATTGATACATCGTCCCCCAATGTTGATTCCTTCCATATCTTCAATATTTCTGAAAATACTTTCACTGTACAGGGAAAACAGATCTGGAGACATTACACATCCCTGTCTCACACCCCTTTTAATAGGCGGATATTTGCTTACTTCATTATCAACTCTTATATCAGCTTGTTGTTTCCAATATATGTTTTTTACAAGTCTAAGATCTTTTCCATCAATTTGTAGATCTTCAAGCATCCTTATCATGTTGACATGTCTCACTTTATCAAAAGCCTTTGTGTAGTCAATAAAGCAAAGGTGTAGATCTTTGTTTACTTCTATAGAACGTTCGATTATGTTTCTCAGTATACACACAGCATTTACTGTACCCTTGCCTTCCACAAACCCACATTGTTCTTCTCCTATTTCAGGTTGTATTTTCCTCCTAACTCTTTGCATGATAATTCTTAGCAAAATCTTTGTGATGTGACTCATTATACTAATTGTTCGATGTTGATCACATTCCAAGGCTCCTGATTTCTTTGGGATTGCAATAAATACAGAATTACATAACTCCTGAGGTATATTTCCAGTATCATATATTGTATTAAGCTGAGTGGTAACTTTATCTATTCCATATTCTTCTAAAGCATTAATCATTTCTGTTGTGACGCTGTCCGAACCGGGGGCCTTGCCAGATTTCATATGGTTAAGAGCATTCTGAACCTCCATCTTCAAAATTGCTGGTCCTTCATTATTATTTTGAACATCATACTGTTCGTCTCTGTTATCGTCATACAGGTTTTTCACGTAATCTGACCATTCATGTAATATCTGATCTTTTTCTATTATGACTCTTCCATCTTTTGTCTTTAGGCAGCCTGCTGATGTACGTGTTCTTTGATTAGTAAGCTCCTGAATTCTTTTGTGCATTAGTTTCGCATTGTTACTGTTGTGTTGTTTTTCAATTTCTCTGCAATTTTTCTCAAGCCATGTTTCTTTTGCCTCCTTACATAAGGTTCTCACTTTTCTGTGAATTTCTTCATATTTGGCAGGATTATTTTTGTTCTGTCTTCTTGTTTCCATTAGTTGTAAAATGTCTTCAGTCATCCATGTCTTACGGCCCACTTTCTTTACTTTTGGAATAGTTTTTTCTGCTGCGCAACTGATTGAATTCTTCATCGTTTCCCATTGATCATCTACATCTTGAAACAGGATCTCTAGATCAGACAATATATCATATTTGTTCTTTACTTCTATGTTAAAATTATCTTGTATTTCTTTGTCAGTTTTCAATTTGCACAAGTCATATTTAGGGTTTCCTGCTGTATACTTGACTTTCTTTAACTTTACCCTCAATGTGCCTGTAATTAATCTGTGATCACTGTAACAGTCTGCATTTGGAACTGTTTTTACGACTGTTAACGCATTTCGAAACCTTTTGCTAATCAGGATGTAATCTATCTGGTTTTTAATCCTGCTGTCTGGACTCCTCCATGTCCATAATCTTCTAGGATGCTGTTTAAACCAGGTGTTTCCTACAACCATTTCTTGTTCTTTTGCCCATTCTACAAGTCTGTATCCTCTTTCATTTCTCTCTCCCAAACCATGGTTGCCTACACTGCAACCATCGCCTTGCTGTCCTATTTTTGCGTTGAGATCACCCATTATGATATTTATTATGGCTACTAAGAAAAGGAAAGTGGACGCCGAGTGTCGCGTTTTCAATGTAGAATAGGGAGTAAAGTACTTTGTGGAAACAAGGGACCAGAAAACTAGTCGCGTAATATTGAAAGTTGCCGTTTTGAAAGAGTACACTCTTTGGCGTCACTACGAAACAAACCATCTATCAACATATTGAAAATTTTTCTGTATAGTTACGCTCTGAGAAATATTGATTGATTGATTGATTTAGGACTCGACATCACAGCATTCGGGGCATTCCCATAAGCGCTCCGTCTCCTCCTCAGAAGCCAGCGAAGAGTTCCAACCCCAATAGTACCAGTAGCAATCTGATTATATGTGCATCTCGCCTTTCGTCTATGTGTCGAGCAGCGGCCAGATCCTCTCGTCACTCCTCGCTGTCGCATCCTTGCTAGACCATAGTGATTCATTTGCTCCTCCGACGTGTACACGTGCTCCCACAAGGCCGCAACCAATCATGCATCAGTACTCCGCCAAGTTTTGCAGAGCCAGTCAATATGTCTGCCTGTTCATTCTCCAGCACACCAGCATGCCCCGGAGAAAAGATCCAGACGATGCTTGCCACCCGTGACTTCCGAAGCGAAGCAAGCCACTCTGCAAGAAGCTTACCTGTCCTCACCCTACTCAGCATGCTTTCTGAGTCAGTTACAATCACGATGTGTGTGTGTGTGTGTGTGTGTGTGTGTGTGTGTGTGTGTGTGTGTGTGTCGTATTCTCCATCCAGCATAAAGCTGCACTGACTGCCTCCACCTTCATTCTTAAGCTAGATGTTGTGATATCATATGCCAGGCTCTCCTGCACCAAACGTCGACCATTAGCCTATGCCAAGAACCCCCAGGCACTTGTACTACCTCTCAACACGGAACCATCTGTGTAGATAATCACATCACCCGGCGAGCGTTATCTTCAATTAGTTGTTGGATTGCCACTTCGTGGCCCCTGCTGGCCACTCCCTGCACTCCCGACTCAATGTGATTATAACTCTGCACAAGTCTAACTGCTCCGCTGGCACTCTAACCCGCTCCTTTCCTCGTCTAATGTTCTCCAAGATGCACACCTGTCTGATCGTATCCTCCGCCTGAGCCATCCATGATTTCCCTCTTATCAGTCGCTGACCCTTAACTGCATCCAGAGCCTCATGCAACGGGTGATCTGTGTCAGCAGCTACTCCGAGGTATGCCTTCGCCTGCAACACCTTGAACCTACCAGCAACAGTCGGCAGACCAAGGATGTAACGCATACACACCACTGGGGTGTCTCTGGTGTATCCCAGAATGACCCGCATAGCCTCGTTCTGTATTCGCTCCAATCTCACCAGCTGACTCTTTGAGACAGTGAGTAGTCTTTGTCCATAATCAATCACTGAGAGGATCAAGTGCTGGTATAGTGTGAAAAGCATGCTCTGCTCTGTCCATTGCAGCCATAGTTTTAAGTGCGTTGAATCCCTTTTGAGATCTTGTCACAACCGTCTCCACATGGTCCTTGAAGGACAGATTTCTGTCAAATATGATTCCCAGATACCTCAATTTGTTCTCTCTGTTGACGCTTCCACCATCTATCGTGAGGCTTGGGACATCAGCACTCACAACCCTGTTGTCCAGAGAGCACCACAAAACAGTTGCATTTCCGGGAGGATGACAGCACCCATTTCAGTGCACCATTCAATCACTTTGTCTACTGTCGCCTGTAGCTCCTGGGCTGTTTGCTCCCTATCTCTCCTCTGTCTATATGCAAAAATATCATTTGCAAATGTTAGTATCCTTCCAACCCATTGTGCTTCTAGGTTTGCCATTTTGCTCGTATACACGTTAAAGAGCACAGGTGAGATTGCGGATCCCTGTGGCAGTTCCGGGGTTAAAATATGTGACTCTGAGGTCCATACACACAGACGGAGAGCAATCCGACGAGAATGCAGGGCGGCCACTATCCAGTTCACCAACGAGGCATTTATCTCCTTCTCCATCAGTGCGGTCATCAAAATATCATATCAAACTTTATTGTACGCATCCTCGAGATCAAGCGCCTCCGCCATCGTTTCCTGTCTACTCTGGAATCCCTCATAAACGTCAAAGGCAAAAGTGGCTGCATTTGACCAGGTATCTTTTCCTGGCCTGTAACTCCCCAGGCCTCTTGGAAGAAGGTTCCCCCTTTTCAAAAACTCTTGCAGCTTGACAGCGACTATCTTCTCTAAAACATTCCCAAATGTATTTTGAAGGATGATGATCATAAAGCCGCTAAGCTTTGAATGATCCTTGAATGGATTTGGGAGAAGGATGAGATAACTGTGTATCTAATCCTGCGGTACTGATGCTGTCCTAATGCTCTGGTTAAAGCAGTCGGTCATCTCCTTCAGGTCTCATCGCTCAAAGCCTTCATGTGGCCATACCTAACCTCATCAGGTTCTGGCGCCGTGTCTTTTGCCTTTTTCAAAATATGTTTAACATCTTCTACCTGTATGATGTCTTCATAAGGTATATTCTTTATGATGCCAGATAACTCCTCTCTAACTGCATCCCTGGTGTCCACATCATCATGATGTCTGCTTTAAAAATCTCTGGAGAAACGCCTCCCCTTTCTCTTTGTCTGTTGTCACGCGCACACCATCACCTCTATAAATTGTTCCCACTGTCATATGCCGATCTTTTCTTTGTATTTGTCTGTGCAGTTTCCAGAATTTTTGCAGTGTTTTATCACCTCCAATCTCATTTATGAAACATTCCCGTTTTGCCTTTTTGACTTCTGCTGCACGGCGCTTGGAAACCACCACCTTGTCTTTCTTGACATTTTCCGCTGTGTCCACTTGTCATGAAATGCCACTTTAACATCCCAGAATATTTTCTCGGCCTCAAAATTTGAGAGGCCAAATTGAGAAAGAATGAATTAATCACGCTGCTCCACGGCTATCTAGTCGTGAGGTAAGATTATTCACAAAAAGCCTCTAGCCATGATGTAAGCTTGCAGATGGCAAGTAAAATGGACAGGGTAATTAAAACCGACCAGGCATGACACCAGATAAGCACAGGTAGGAAATCGCCCAGGTGTGAACAACATTGACAGAGGGAGAGATAATAGCTCCAGGGCTGTAAACAAGCCCCGTCCACTCTGACTGGCAGACTCAAGAATGTGTGAAAACAGATCTGATAAGGCAATTAACATTGGGCCTGTAGACTTTGTACCAGACAGAGGAGCAAGGTGTGATGGCCAGGTTGCGGAGATAATTGCAATTACCGTCAGGGAGAGATAAGAAGAATTTATGACGGGAATGCCAAAGAGATAATAGTGTCTCAGACACTGTCTGCTGGACTCAGCTTAAATAAGGGTCCCTAACCTGTTCCCTTTAGATTAAGTCTGACTTCAGAACAGGTAGGCACCCAGCTCGTTTTGTATCATATGTATGATTCTGATGTTGGTAGATTTCACTAGGAGAATTATTTCTTAGTAGCAAGTCTTTTAGATGGATGTAATGACTCTCAGTCTATATCTGACCTAGGATACTTCCAGAATTATCATTGCTTCAGGTTACTTGAGTATTTGTCATCAAACGATGCTACAGGCATTCAGGGATAAACTTCTCTCGCACCACACAAAAAGATTTGTCAGTCGTACGAGAGGAATTGATTACACATTTTATTGCCACTGGCTCTTACAATACATAAATGCACAAAACGGTCTCAAATGAATCACACATGAATACACAGAACTTCCTATCACTAGTCGTCCCTAGCCCTACTGCTAAATCTATCTATTCACTTAAAGAAAGACGCATCGACTCTAAGCGATGTGTCCGCTACGAAGTCCGTCCCCTGTCTGACACTCCTCCGTAGGCACAGGTAGGCACAGGTAGGCACCCAGCTCGTTTTGTATCATATGTATGATTCTGATGTTGGTAGATTTCACTAGGAGAATTATTTCTTAGTAGCAAGTCTTTTAGATGGATGTAATGACTCTCAGTCTATATCTGACCTAGGATACTTCCAGAATTATCATTGCTTCAGGTTACTTGAGTATTTGTCATCAAACGATGCTACAGGCATTCAGGGATAAACTTCTCTCGCACCACACAAAAAGATTTGTCAGTCGTACGAGAGGAATTGATTACACATTTTATTGCCACTGGCTCTTACAATACATAAATGCACAAAACGGTCTCAAATGAATCACACATGAATACACAGAACTTCCTATCACTAGTCGTCCCTAGCCCTACTGCTAAATATATCTATTCACTTAAAGAAAGACGCATCGACTCTAAGCGATGTGTCCGCTACGAAGTCCGTCCCCTGTCTGACACTCCTCCGCGTCCTGATTACACAGCACGCGGAGGGTCTTCATGCGCACTTCGGCTTTTGCGTGCTACATCATTCCACACGCTTAGAGTAGTAAGCCTACTCTTGAGTTCTATTCCAAGTTCTTGGTGTCTATCACGTTGAGGTGATTACACCGTGACCAGAGTGCTTACCCTCTGGTTGACACTTACGTGTCTCATGAGAGAACTGTTGATAGTTCTCCTTCCTATCTCCTCCCTACACCTACCCTGCCCTCTTGTTGGGGCACTGGGTTACCTCTATTCTATTTGAGGTAGACCACTCATTCAGGGTGGTCTTCCCTCCTATGTATTCTAGTCTTTGACACACACCCTCCCCTCCTGTGTTGCGTTACAAACTTTGACTCATGGTTGTGACGCAAGAGGTTTCTAAAAATTAGTGTGTCTAATTTTTTTTTTTCAAAGACTACTGATAACTTGGTTCTGGGTTACTCAATAGACCTCTACTGACTAATGTCACAATGTAGTATTACTTTACTTGGCTACTGGTGATCGCCACAAACTTGTCTGGTTGGCGTGAGCCCTCTTCTCCATCGCAATATTATATTTATTAGAGGTTTGTCTGAACCGGACCATTGTCTTATAAGACCTGCCCTCAAATAGCAAATTAACTCACTACCCATACAAAGTTGACTTTCTTAGGATCAACACACGAATTGCTTCATGTCCCCCCATATAATATTAAACAACCTTTGCACAAGCTGTGTGCGACAGGCTTTACCTATCTCGCTTCCGCGTGTAAAGTTATCTTTCACTGTTAAGTTAGTGTTTCGTTGTCTATTGTGTCCCCTAACTCGGAGTTATCTCCCCTTTTTCTACAAAATGTATGCACTTTACGTGTTTGTTTTCCTGGTTGTTTGCGTGTTTAGATGTAACTAATAACGTAATTAATCTTCTAACATGTGTGTCTGTCTATAATTTGTATGTAAGTCAGTTTTCAAGTGCCATAATGCGGTTAAATGTGGCCACAAATGAGTGTATAACACTAATTCGTGACTACGTTTCCGTCTTATGAGACTTAAAATACATTCCCTAAGGTCTAATGTAATTATGGCTAACACAAAACTACACACAACACATTCGAGACAGCATATTTCAACACTGAAAGCAAACGCTTGACGCAGACAAATAATAAAAGTCGCGCTGAGCGGCGGAAAAAATCCGCTGGTTGTCTTCACTCTCCATTCTATATTTTCCATTTTCTCTCACTTTCACACTTCTGTCACACATCTTTTATTCTCCCATTTATTTTTAAAGAAAAATTATTTAAAAACCTTGAAGTGACACTGTACAAGTTTGGCTCAGTTCGAAAAGAGTTGAGCTTAATGACTGTGCGTAACTTACTGCACGAGTCATGTATTTACAAAATATTTACATGGATGAAATAGGGTTGATAGTTTGTCCCCTGATAATACTAAACACTACATTCTATTGAAATACTAATACTAATTCTATAAATATATATATTTTAATTTGTTGCACCTAGTTTAAGGGAAGTAATCTAACTAACTAAAAAAAATGAAAAATGATGTGAGATGAGTTATGTACCTTTTTGTCTGCTTCTAAACTGAGTAATGTGAATTTTAAATGGTAAACAAAATTATAAATATTGGGTTATTTAAAAGAAAGAATGTTTTAATGTCTAAATGAAAAGATATGATTGATAATTTTACTACACATGGTGTAAATGATGTATGTTCAAATGTATAATCTATAAGGTATTAACTACTTTTAATCCTAAATGATGAGGTTGTTAAAGTGTTCATCAAGATGGAATGAAACAAAGTGAAATGAAATGAACTAACTGGTACTGTTTCTATCTTAACTTTTTATCCTCGTCTTTAATTAGCTATTATTAAATTTAAAGTTACTATCCTAAGTAAATGGGTAAATTAGTGATTTGTCTAAACTACAAAAATAAAAATAAAAATAAATCTATCATATTACCTGATTCTATTCTAAATCTATATTAAAGTAACTAATCTAACTATAATTTCTCACTGTTATCGGTCTGGACCACGAAGTGATTACCCGCTAGAAATCGATGCAACTTCCTCACCGAATAGATGACGCTTAGGGCTTCCAACTCTGATATTGAATATCTGGACTCAGCCGGTGTGATCTTGCGGCTCACGTAGCAAATTGGATGGAAGATGCCATCATAAAACTGGCCTAGTACTGCAGCGTTGGAAATCCTGCTGGCATCTGTCCTAAGATAATAAACGAGCCTAGGATTAGGCAAGCGGAGGATTGGAACATTACTAAATAGGGTTTTCAATTTTGACAATGCAGAAATTAATAATGCATCTTTGACATCTAATTTTACTGATGCTTTTAAAACATTTGAAAATACACTTGTAATTTCGGCTAAGTTCGGAATGAACTTGCTATAATAATTTACTAAACCCAAAAGGCTCCTGACCTGCTTCTTTGTTGTAGGCATGGTCAGGTTCATAATTTTGGTAATAATTCTATTGTCAGTTTTCAGTTGTCCTTGTGAAATGACATGACCCAAAAAATCAATTTCTTGTAGGCCCAATTCGACTTTACTCGGTTTGACAGTGAGACCGAAGAGTCGCAACCTATCGAAGACATGTCTGAGTTTCAGTAAGTGTGTTGTCCAGTCGTCTGTATGGACACAAATATCATCTATATATGTCACTGTATTCGTCACTCCATGTAGTAAATCTCTAGTTAACCGTACGAAAGTGGCAGGAGCATTACAAAGTCCGAAAGGAAGAAATCGCCACTCGTAAAGACCTAGAGGTGTTGAGAATGCAGTAAGATGGATAGATTGCGTATGCATAGGGACCTGCCAATATCCCTTAGTAAGGTCTAATTTAGAAAAGATTTTGGAGGTGGACATATCCAGAATAAGATCTTCGCAGGAAGGAATTGGTTCTGCGTCGATCTTAGTGACATTGTTGAGTTTTCTATAGTCCACACAGAGACGAATTGTGGAGTCTTTCTTCTTGACCAGGACGATTGGAAAGGAGTACTCAGATGTAGATTTTTGGATGATTCCACTAGCTTCTAAATTAAGAATTTCCTTATTTAGACTTTCTCTATAGCTGAGTGGGATAGAGTACGGCCTGCATTTGATAGGCTTCGAGTCCGAAAGAAGGATGGAGTGCTCGATCCTGTCCGCTCTACCTGGAATGTCGGAAAATATGTCCTTATATTCAGTCACTAATTCTATTATCTGTCGTCGTTGCTCTTCTGTCAGTCCCGTTTCTAATCGTATACAATCTAATGTAGCAGTCTTGTCTACAATTGGAACAGGTAGTTCCATTCCGTCGTCGTCTACCTGATTCAGTACGGTTGTGGTGCTAAGTGCGTTTTCTGTGTATGCATCTCGTCGGATTTGCCAGTCTCGCTAACTAGTGTAGTCTCACCCATAGGTGTGGGTGCATTGTGTTCGTCTGTCTCTAATTCTGTCTCTTGTCGTGAAAAGTAGGGTTTCAACATGTTGATATGAAATATCTTTAAGTGTCCGTTTATTGATATTTCATAATCAACATCTGAAAGTCTTTGTATCACCTCGAAAGGTCCTTGCCATGAAGTTGTCATATTATTACGTTTGTTGGGCAGTAATAGCAATACATCTTGACCAGGTTCAAGAATCATGGGTCTAGCACTGTTGTCGGGATTGTGATTGAGGATATCTGCATTGTTCACTGGAGTAAGTTTATTCTTCTCCTCCCATGCAGATATTTCTTCATCTGTGCAGTGTCTTAGCTGGGGTAGACACCCAAGAATTAACTCAGTACAAGGGTTGTCTAGTATTGCACACGTAAAGGTACCAGAAAGGAATGGTGTGTTTATCCGGACTCTTGCCAGAGGATAGGTTTCTATATTACCAGAAAAAGTACGGCATTTTACAGAGTCACCAGTAAAATCTTTTGGATCAACCAGTTCCTTTTTTACCCCAATAATAGAGCTACCACTGTCAAGCAAACATCGGCATGGTTTATCATTGACCAATGCAGTGTGAAACATCAAATTGCCTCTGGAGGCTACAGTTGCGTTTGCATTCTCAAAGGAGGATGTTACAATGTGTCCACATTCTAATTTTCCGTCTGCATGAAATTGGTGACATCGCTCACAACTGTCAAAGCATAAAATATCGTTTACACAACACACATCTTCAGAATGACTAAAAGGTAATTCATTATTGACGTCACACGCAGTCTCACTCCCACTATCAGAAGATGTATCAATCAAAATTGCATTGTTGGCCTTCATTCTTTGGCGGCCCAGGCACTTATTAGATTAATGCCCGTAGCTAGAACAGAAGAAGCATTTGACTGCACGCCTGTATGCAGTTCTTTTGTTTTGCTGCTTCTTAATTACCATCTCAAGGTGTGTTGGATAGTTTGGTGATTTATCACACATAGAATACGTATCATGAAAAAGTTGGCAATAAACACATTTCGACACATTTTTATCTTTCTTGTCGACTCTATGAAATGGTTTTTTATTGCTCTGATAAGTTTTAGGTTGGTCCTTAACAAAAGAGACTATTTCAGAGTCGCTATTTGATGTCTTAAAAATATCTCTATTTGAGGAAAAATATGCAGAGCCTTTCTTTTCAAATTGTTCTATAGTCTCGATGTCTGACTGCTGCAGGAATTTCGCGAAAGGAGATGGTATTGTGGATATGACTTTATCCATGGCTATTAAATTTTTAAGTCTTTCAAAGTACTTTCCTATTTTTGCTACACTAAGCCATCTATTTAGTACGCTTTGGACATTTGAGACATAATCGATAAAGGTCTCGCTTGGCTTAGGTTTTAAATTGGAAAACTGTACTTGATACCCAGGGGCATCAAGTAAGAAATGTTGCATTATCCTAGCGTGAATATACTGATAGTTAGATCTAAGATCGGTTGGTATCGATTCTATCACTTTAAGGGGCTCCCCACTGAGGTTCTTCATGTAGATCATGGCCCACATATCAATTGGTACTTGGTGGTATTTCAGTTGGTATTCGACATTTTTTGTCCAGGCTGATATGGAATCTTCTTTACAGAATGGTTTAATAATGTTTTTGTACTTATTAAATTTATTTTCTTCTTGCTGACTTTTTAGTTTTGTAGCGGAGATCTCTAAGTGTGAATCTACATCCATACCTTTCATCTTTAATTGTGTCTCTGATTCAGTCTGTATTTGTTTTTCTTTGACTCTTGCCATTTCATCTATCTCTCTTTGCTTTAACTCTAGGTCTTTCTGTTTTAATTCTTTCTCCTGATCTAATTGCTTTTGTTTCATTTCTTTATCTTGTTCTAATTGCTGTTGCTTAATCTCTTTATCTTGTTCTAATTGCTTTTGTTTTGTTATCTCAGCTAGTTCTACAATTTCCTTTTGGTGTTGTCTTTCTCGTGCACGTTCATCTCTCTCAGCATCTTTTGCTTCCCTAAATTTTTGATCAGCATATTGCTCTAATTCCTTTCCTGTGTATTGCAATTCCTTGCCTGCTTTTATGAAATCAGCTGAAGTTGCCATGTTGTTAGGTAATTAGATAGAGTTGATAGGCACTCAAATATTTAATCACTTATTTATATTAGCTATGTCAGGTTTTTAAATCCCTGAGTACAAAAATTATTCTTTGATTACACTCTGAAAAACAGATCACAAACAATATGCTAATACATCACACGCTGAAAAAGAGATGCATTATTAATCATATTGCATGCAAAATCATTTGGGTATACTCATCTTAACATTCCAGAGAAACAGGTATAATCGTTCGGCAACTCAGGTCCACTCGTTCGGTACTTCGACACACAGCTTGAGTTATTCTCATAAACAGCTCTTGTTACATCTGGTTTACAAGAGCATCAACAATTAACCACTTGTAAACGATATATAATTTTAGACAATTTTGTACAATCACATGCCCCAGAACAATACAATGTGGTTTAATTAATAATAAATGTCACTATCCTGTCTTCGTTCTAACGTCTTCTGCCTTCCCTAATTCTAGCTGTTTAATTTATGGAAGTGTTGTGCAGACTGCGTCTCATTTGCATAGCGAAAGTAGTGCCATCGCGACGGTAAGAAATAGAAAACGTATATAAATAATTAAATAAATACTTTGAAATAAATACAAAGGTAATAATAATGTTCAAATGAATAAATATATTCAATACATAACTAATATAAACAAATGATATTTGATATAAGCCAACGATTCGGGCGAGCAGCCGCTTTGCGATTTGTCAACAATCAGTCGCTGATTGTCATTCGCGATACGTCACCGGCGCAGCGCTATTTTTAGCTTGGAAAAATCAATATTGTTCTTGACTTATTTTTGTGTATCGCTCCGCCGTGAATCATATTTGACAAATAATAGTAAATAAATACGTAATTGTAGAAATAGATGATATAAAACTATGATAATAATACTTACAAATCAGAAGAAAACATGTTCATAAGCACAAAATAATTCAATAAGCATAAATAAACATAACTTGGTCACGATGGGCACAGCTCGCACTTTGTTCTGTCTGCACACGCCATTGTCACTAACATAAACTAAACCCTGTGATTATCTAGCCGTAATATTATTTTAGAGCCGTGGGTGAGTGTTTTAGCTTGAACAATTGTCCAAGCCACACTTCTGACACCACTTTATCCTAGCCTGTCAGCAACCGCTGTCACAGGCATTACGGGATAACTTCTCTCGCACCACACAAAAAGATTTGTCAGTCGTACGAGAGGTATTGATTATACATTTTATTGCCACTGGCTCTTTGCCTCACATCAATGTACAACAAACAGTCGCTAACAAATCACACAAGAATAAATGCACAGAATTGCCTATCACTAGACGTTTCCTAACCCTATTGCTAATCTATCTACTCGGCTAACGAAATAAGCATCGACGCTAAGCGATGCGCTAACTACGAAGTCTGTCTCCCGTCTGAGGAGTTCTCCGCGTGCTGATTACACGGTACGCGGAGTGACCTTGTGCGTACTTCGGCTTCTGTGTGCTGAATTACTCAGCACGCTTTGAGTCATGGTCTCTCTTGAGTCTAGTTCTCTGTATCTGTCACGCTGGAGTGATTGCGCCGTGACCAGAGTGCTTACTCTCTGGTTGACACCTCCGTGTCTCATGAGAGAACTGTTTGATAGTTCCCCTTTCTATTTACCACCTACACCTACCCTGCCCTCATGTAGGGGCACTGGGTTACCTCTCATCTACTTGAGGTAGACCACTCATTCAGGGTGGTCTTCATCCCTATATAACTGAGTCTTTGACAATAACCCTAGATTAATAATTACTTAGTTGGTAGAGGAGAGGCAAGGAACCACCAAAAGAATATTTTGGTCTTCATAGAAAACTTTTCATTGGTTTCCTGGAGGTATTCCTTGGTTCTCCGAAACTCTATTTATGGTCTCAAGACTGAGCCAGTAACAGCTAAATTAATTATAACCGGCAGGTTCACATTGAGAAAGAGAAACTTAGTATCCTTTCTCTCTGTGTGGTTGTCCCAACAACCATGCATCCGACAAGCACACACTGCAAGGTGAGATCAACAAGAGAAAGAGCAGCAGGTTAGACAGAACGAAACGCCAGGAGGGGACAGGTCGAAGATTGTGCTGCAGAGTTTTGTTTCAGTATCTAATGACACGTGTTCGTTCTTTAGTATTGGTTCCATGTGTCCCATGTGTGTGTTTGCCTTATTCCATCTATATCAAATCTCGTATCCTCATGTATCACCTATCTTACAATAATGAGATGACGATATGTAGAACATTCACATACAGGTAGATCTGAAGCAATAAGCTCACAATTACAATGACCAACCTTGACTCACAATGTAGACCTATTTCACTATTTCCTTCCCGAGTGAACTTGTAGAAGTTAAGAGTGAGAACATCAAGACGGTCTACGATAAAATATATCTAACATTACTGTCACGCCAAGTGGCGGAGATTACTGTCGATTCTTTGTCGTATACTTTCTACGCAATGATTTCCACTGGTGTGACGTATCTGGCATGGACACGACACCTTTTCATTGCCCTCATTAGTTACAATCAATTTATTCTTTAGGGCCTTTCGGAAAAGTGTTGCCCACTAAGGCCAGCATGCCAGTGTTAGTGATTTTATTTTTCGAGTTTACAGTTTGGATGACCGCCTCTACACTCTGGCTAGAACAAGTGCAGATAAATTCATACTTCGAACTTAACCGCCATAGTTACAATTTCTAAGGGCTCACGGTACCCACGGGGGCCAGAGCCGCTCCATCAGGTACCCGCATCCCTGTTAGTCATTCGGTTGTTCTCTGCTTGTAGCCCTGAGACGATCAAGTGCAGATACTACACTTTGATGTTAGCCACAATTTCAGAGTACAATTACAAGGTACACGTGTGTACCTGCCAAAAATAATTTTAATAAAGGTTAAACTGCTCTTATGGCTAAGTACTTAATTGTTAGGAGCTACCACTCTTGAAGTAAGGTAATAATATCGTGTACGATAGTATACAATTTAAAAATTTATGTATGGATTAATATATGATAGTAAAAGCAAATAAAAAGTTTATTTATTGTCTGATTGCAGGAAAGCTTACACTTAAAGAGGCGCTTAAAGTAAACTGTAACAATTAATTTCAACAATAAATAATCACTGTATCTCTTTTATGTATACATAGCTAACGTTATCTCCCCTGCTGGACTTAAAATTGATTAAGATTATATTTATTTCACCTCGTTGCCGATCTACAGTAATATACTGTTTACAAACTGTATTTTATTTTTTGTTATGCACATTATTGAGAAACCAGAACTTAACAACAAAATGTTAGTGAACAATGATACTGATAACATCAAATAACGTAGGCGATCATGCATACGTTTATCGGCAAAGTGCATGAACACATGTCTACCAGCGTGTCAATGAGTGCACATCATCCACTGCACGGTGAGGTAAAGAAGAGAAAGGGCAGTAACTTAGAAAGAGGGAACTCCTGAAGGGTCTGGTCGAGCATGCATTCGAAAGGTCTGTTCAATTGAGGAAATAAATTCTTGTGACTGATAGAGACAAGTGCGAGCAACATGTAGTACGTTCTTGTTAGTACGCATCAGACCGGATAGAAGTGAAGACAACAACACTCGACATTGTCAAAGGTAGAAGTTTAAGTCTTTAAATTTGACAGTTCGTCTTACGGTAAGTAGTCATCTAGAGCAGAGATACCCAACCTCAGCCCGCAGGCCGGATCCGGCCCGCGACGTCATTTCATCCGGCCCGTCGACGGTACTCGAACTTGCTTGATGTGACGTATGGAACACGAGTGGTTGTGATACAATTTAAATGTACATATTATGTTTAGCATAATAAGAGATTTTCACACGTGCGGAGTCCTCATGGCGGCTGTGTCTTAAGTTTAAATTTTCAATTATAAATTATTTTATCTAGATTTTATTGTGTATTGTAATGTTTGCTTATTTCGCGCCACCCCAAGACCTTCCCTGGTTTGTGGTAGCTATACCTACGCTCTGACGTTACCAGGGTTTCCATGGCCACACACACACACACACACACACACGCACGCGCGCGCACGCATCTTTCTTTTCCCCAGATGCGTCCGGTTGTCAACAGAGGTCCAATGCTTCAGAAATATTTACTTTTTTTCCAGCAATCCATTTTATAGGTATGTAACAAGGCTTTCTTTGGTTTACAATTATAGGTAAGTGAACTACAAGTGTGAATATATGCAATACAGTAGCAAACATAGCATAAGAATGGCTTAGTAGCCTCGTGTTATTACGAAAATATTATCCCTAGCTCAGAAGAATTCCCCGGTCAAAGTGTTAATCTAGCTGGTCTCTACATTTTGTAATAAACCAGATGAGCAGAATTGTTGCATTTGTGCGATTTCGGTCTGTTTCGGCGGAACCCCTGGCTGCCACTCGCGGAAACCTGGTTGAAAACTCTGCTCTGGGCTGTCTATTTAGGCCGGCCGTATTTATATATTTTGCTAACGTTACTATGAGATATATTCTATTACCAAAGGTATCTATAAACTTTATATATACCTTTGATGAGCCCTTGCTTCACCAGTAGTCCCTAGTCTTCTGCTTTTGTGTGTGTTTCAACAGGAATTTAATTAAGTTTCTAATTCAATGTCTTTTTTATTTTCAGATCCCATGTACTTCACCCTTCATTATGGCTACTAAGAAAAGGAAAGTGGACGCTGAGTGTCGCGTTTTCAATGTAGAATAGGGAGTAAAGTACTTCTTTGTGGAAACAAGGGACCAGAAAACCAGTTGCGTAATATGCAGCGAAAGTGTTGCCGTTTTGAAAGAGTACAATCTTTGGCGTCACTACGAAACAAACCATCTATCAACACATTCAAAATTTTTCTGTATAGTTACGCTCTGAGAAATATTGATTGATTGATTGATTGATTTAGGAACCGACATCACAGCATTCGGGGCATTCCCATAAGTGCTCCGTCCCCATCCTCAGAAGCCAGCGAAGAGTTCCAACCCCAATAGTACTAGTAGCAATCAGAATATATGTGCATCTCGCCTTTCGTCTATGTGTCGAGCAGATCCTCTCGTCACTCCTCGCTGTCGCATCCTTGCTAGACCTTGCCAGTCCATGGTGATCCATGTGCTCCTCTGATGTGTACACGTGATCCAACAAGGCCGCAACCACATCTGCCTTATCATGCATCAATACTCTACCAAGTTTTGCAGAGCCAGCCAATCTGTCTGCCTGTTCATTCCCCAGCACACGAGCATTTTCCGGAGAAAAGACCCAGACAATGCTTGCCACCCGTGACTTCCGAAGCGAAGCAAGCCACTCTGCACGAAGCTTGCCTGTCCTCAGCCCACTCAGCATGCTTTCTGAGTCAGTTACAATCACGATGTGTGTGTGTATCGTATCCTCCATCCAGCGGAAAGCTTCACTGACTGCCTCCACCTCCATTCTTAAGATAGATGTTGTGGTGTCATATGACAGGCTCTCCTGCACCAAACGTCCACCATTAGCCTTTGCCAAGAACACCCAAGCACTTCTACTACCTCTCAACACCGAACCATCTGTGTAGATATCACATCACCCGGGCGAGCATTATCCTGAATTAGTTGCTGGATTGCCACTTCCGTGGCCCCTGCTGGCCCCTCCCTGCACTCCCGGCTCAATGTGATTATAACTCTGCACAAGTCTAACTGCTCCGCTGGCACTCTGGCCCACTCCTCTCCTCGCCTAATGTTCTCTAAGATGCACACCTGTCTGATCGTATCCTCCGCCTGAGCCATCCATGATTTCCCTCTTATCAGTCGCTGGCCTTTAACTGCATCCAGCGCCTCATACAACGGGTGATCTGTGTCAGTAGCTACTCTGAGGTATGCCTTCGCCTGCATCACCTTGAGCCTACCAGCAACAATCGGCAAACCAACGATGTAACGCATACACACCACTGGGGTGTCTCTGGTGCATCCCAGAATGACCTGCATAGCCTCGTTCTGTATGCGCTCCAATCTCACCAGCTGACTCTTTGAGACAGTGAGCAATCCTAGTCCATAATCAATCACTGAGAGGATCAAGTGCTGGTATAGTGTGAAAAGCATTCTCTGCTCTATGTCCATTGCAGCGATAGTCTTAAGTGCGTTGAGTCCCTTTTGAGATCTTATCACAACGGTCTCCACATGATCCTTGAAGGACAGGCTCCTGTCAAATGTGATTCCCAGATACTTCAGTGTGTTCTCTCTGTTAACGCTTCCAGTCTATCATGAGGCTTGGAACATCAGCTATCACAATCCTGTTGTCCAGAGAGCACCACAAAACAGCTGCATTTTCCGGGTGGATGACAGCGCCCATTTCAGTGCACCAGTTAATCACTTTGTCTACTGTCGCCTGTAGCTCCTGGGCTGTTTCCTCCCTATCTCTCCCCTGCCGATATGCAAGAATATCATCTGCAAATGTTAGTATCCTTTTAGTGCTTCTAGGTTTGCAATTTTGCTCGTGTACACGTTAAAGAGCAGCGGTGAGATTGTGGATCCCTGTAGCAGTCCCGGGGTTAAAATATGTGGCTTTGAGGTCAATGCATCTAGTTGGAGAGCAACCCGACGAGAATGCAGAACGGCCGCTATCCAGTTCACCAACCAGGGATTGACATCCTTCTCCATCAGTGCGGTCATCAAAATATCATATCGAACTCTATTTTGCGCATCCTCGAGATCAAGCGCTGCCGCCATCGTTTCCTGTCTACTCTGGAAACCCTCATAAACGTTAATGGCAAAAGTGGCTTTCCCTGGCCTATAGCTCCCCAGGCCTCTTGGAAGAAGCTTCCCCCTTTCCAAAACTCTTGCAGCTTGACAGCGACTATCTTCTCTAGAACCTTCCCAAATGTATTTTGAAGGGTGATGATCCTAAAGCCGCTAAGCTTTGAATGATCCTTGAATGGTTTTGGGAGAGGGATGAGATAACTGTGTACCCAATCCTGCGGTACTGATGCTGTCCTAATGCTCTGGTTAAAGCAGTCGGTCATCTCCTCCAGGTCTACATCGCTCAAAGCCTTCATGTGGCCATACCTGACCCCATCAGGCACTGGTGCCGTGTCTTTTGCCTTTTTCAAAATATGTTTAATATCTTCAACCCGTATGATGTTATCCATAAGGCATATTCTTTATGATGCCAGATAACTCCTCTCTAACTGCATCCCTGGTGTCCACATCATCATGATTGGTTGGCTTTAAAAATCTCTGGAGAAACGCCACCCTTTCTCTTTGTCTGTTGTCACGAGCACATAATCGTCTCTATAAATTGTTCCCACTGTCATAGGCCGATCTTTTCTTTGTGTTTGTCTGTGCAGTTTCCAGAATTTTCGCAGTGTTTTATCACCTCCAATCTCTTTCGTGAAACATTCCCATGTTGCCTTTTTGGCCTCTGCAGCACATCGCTTGGAAACCTCCACCTTGTCTTTCTTGACATTTTCCGCCGTGTCCACTTCGTCTCTGGAGCTTCTGGGTGTCTGTCACACCTTCCTTAGCTGCTTCACCGCAGCTCTCTTTGCTTTCCAAGCCTGGTCTACTTCTGGGGTCCACCATGGGGGCTGCAAAAAAAGGAGATTTAACAGCCCTGTTGCATGCCCCCTGTCTGAGGCGTCAAAGAAGGCTGTCGATCTACTCATACCGGAAGGTCTTGCGCGCTCTCCCAGCCTTAATTTTCCTGGATTTAGAGATCACGACTGAGCATGGCATGTGATCACTCCCATGGTCATTCAAAACATCCAATTTACATCAAGTACTGATGACTGGGAGACAAGTGCCAAGTCAATAGCTGTGTCCGCATCGCCAGGCCTCATTGCCATTCTAGTCGGCCTACCATCATTTATGCAGACCACATCGGAGTCCACCATGGCATCCGCAAGGGCAATTCCCTGTCGGTTTTCTCCACTGCTGTCCCAATCTCTGTTCCTCGTATTGAAGTCTCCACATATGAGTAGCCTATCCCCTGGTAATCTCTCCAATTCCTTAAGCCAGTCCCAGTGCTCCTTTCTGACAAATCAGTCCACTGTGGCATATACATGTATGATGTTCCAACTTAAGCCCTCAATCTCCATTTGTATACCCTGGACCTCTCTTGCACTGTGATTCCACTGGCTCAAGTCAAGTACCACATGCTTCACTCCTTCCTTCACCAGAAGACCTTGCCAATGTCTCATCTGCCCAGTAGGGTTTATATAACTGGCGTACCCAGGGAAATGGTATTTGTCTGTATTTAGCTCCTGGAGCATGAGGACATCAGAATCATATATTAGCCTCTCCATTACAGGACCTCTCTGCCTGGCACTACGACAGTTCCAATATCCCACTCTTGCATGGTTGAGAACTTGTCTCTCCACTTTTCTTCTTGTTCTCCTGGCGCCTGCCATCCTATTTCTATGCCTTCTTCTCACATCATTTCCTCGCCTTCTCCTCCCAACTCTCTCTTCGCTAGCTCCTGAAGGATGTGTCAAGCACAGAGCACGTGCTCCGTAGCTCCGGCGACGATTCCCTTGTTTAAATAATACCATATACACAAAGTTTGGATATTGCAGGAAAATAGATGTCACCCTAGTAGAGCCTGCCTCAGGAAGCCATATGCCTGGCTCCACACTCTCTATCACATAGGTTGTTTGCACATTGATGAATGTTACTTCGGGTTGGGGGAGGGGTGAGGGGGTGAAGATTAAGACCACGTACCTTTTGTTTATACATTGATCCTTGTTACATAATAAATCCTACAGGTCATATATCATTTGCCTACACATTGATAAATTTTATATAAGGGCTCATACAAGTCATGTATCGCTTGTCTACACATTGAGCAGTGTTACATAAAGGATCATACAGATCATATATCACTTGTCTACACATTGATGAATGTTACATAATGGATCATTCAGGTCATATATCTCTTGGTTACACATTGCTGAATGGTAAGCAGGGGGTGATGAAGATCATATAGGACTGACATTGCCGTAGACATTATTCCTTTCGTTGAAGAGATTCAGTATTTTGTACAAAAGTCTGTACTGATCCAGAGATGGAGCTATGTGAGGTCTAATAGCCTTGACTGTTCCGACTACAAGAGGCACAGAACCTTGTTGGTCATTGTAAATATGGTCCAGCAAGAGTGACAATGTGCACACCAGTCCGCTCCACTCAGCGCCGTCTCTGCATGTAAACAACGTTCTTTCTTCCCCAGCTGTGATGTCGGTTCCTAAATCAATCAATCAATCAATCCCCAGCTGGTTTCAGTGCTCGAAATTTTCCAGCAAGGTCAGCAGAGTTTCAGGGTCAAGGTCTTTGCTTATCCTTGACAGGTGTGAAAGACTGTATTCACCTTTGAACGAAACGTTCATCGACTTCGGCGTGTTTTATTCATTGACGATGACTGTAACTCTCTTAACCTCCCAAGCATCACACAAATCTAGCAATGAAGTCTTGATGTTGAACAATGGGAATCTTTAAAAATCTGCCTCACCTTCAGGTAAACAGGGACCAATTGACACGTCTTCAGTGCTAAAATTCCGCTCGAACCACCAAATTCTAACTCAGTTGCCTTTACCGACAACAGTCATTAATTTCTGGCGGCTTGTGACCCAGTATATGGTGTCTTTCTTAGTGGCTCTGAGCAATATGAGTCCATGAAACATGGTTTAGAAATATAACGAAATCTCTTCACGAGAAAGTTTGCTGAAAATGGACTTCAGGGAAAGGATAACCTCGCCTGTGATCTCTAAAGAATAATCAACGGATTTATGAGAAAGCTGTCATTGCTTGAAGCACAACAGGAAGGAGAAAACTATTCTCATTTTCACTGTTTCAAAGAGTTTTGCGCTACAATCGCCGAAGATATCAGCCTCGATTTTCCGAAAAAATATTATTCGTGACTTGAAGAAGCATTTTCTGGAGAGATTTTCAGATCTTTACAGAACTGATAGTGACAGTCTTCTGTTCCAGAATCCGTTTGATTGTAACCTTGATGATGTGCCAGTTGAACTGCAGTTGGAGCTCATTGATTTGCAAGCAAAAGACTTGTTGAAAGAGAAGCACAGAGAATGAAAACTTGTTGAATTATACCGCTGCTTACCTGATGGTGAGTTTCCGAAACTGAAGAAATTTGCCGCTAGTATGGCATCAGTGTTTGGAACAACTTATGTCTGTGAGCAAACATTTTCAAAAATGAAGTATGTGAAGTCAACACATCGAACAGGATTGACTGAAGAACATTTGAAAGCAATTCTCTTGATTGGATGCAGCAAATTGTTGCGAATACCCTGGACTGCCAGAGCTACTGACAACGAATGCATGGAAGAGGCTAATGAGGCTAGACCATTACATATATATATATATATATATATATATATATATATATATATATATATATATATATATATTATATATTATATAATTATTATAGCAGCGGGCTTCATTTGAAACCCTTCAAAGTGTGATAGAAATTACGATAACTATGCCTTTGTATTGTATCCTGTCAGTATTGTTGTTAAGGATGCTTATAGTGACATCAAGTGGCAGACGAACACGGTGACGTCTTAAGAACATTTTAAAGATAGCTGGCTCACTTTTGACATGCACCAAAGGAGAGCAGCAGTCTGTTATCCGTTTTCTTTTATCAGTGAAGGGGTGAAACCTATTGACATTCATTGTCCACTACGGTGATGCATTCGCGTTAGTACAGCAAGTGTATGAGTGGAGTAAGAAGTTTCAAAACCGTTAGTCTTCTGTGCTCACGACAGGATCAGGCTCACGGAGAAGTGACCCCAGAGAATTTTTTCTCTATAAGAATACAAAAACTTTAACGGCGCTAGAGGACATGCATTGAGCGCAGTGGTAACAACAACTGAGAATGATGTATTTGTTCTTTATTTTTCAGAATTATTTCACTCACACACAAAACAACAAATACATATAAGGTGTTCATTTGAAGCCCCCTCGTACACAAGAGGCATATATCGTTCTCTCATCAAGCAATGAGAAGATAGGTACAGAAAGAACATCGCAACTACTGGAACAATCAGTGATAGAAGAAACAGAGACAGAACAAGAGAATGCTGGCTGGACTAAGAAGGTTTCGTTGAGGAATGTCACCAGTGGCAGAGACAGAACAAGAGAATGTTGGGTGGACTAAGAAGGTATCGTTGAGGAATGTCATCAGTGGCGGAGACAGAATGTAACAGTGCCGTACTTCTCTTAGGTACACCGACTTCTGTACTTCAAGGTCTTCAGTTGACACCCGGGCTTTAGAAATCCCTCCATTCAAAACTGCGTTGTTCTGATTCAAAGTCTAGTTGTACAGCACGATCGTATAGGATTCAAATCTTCCATCTTCCATCAACTTTCAAATAACAATGAAAGCTTCCACTTAAGACTGTGAAGATGGTTAGTAAATCTTTTATTTGTCCATTGCTGAACAGATAGGTTCAAGACATTATATTCTCAATAAATCATGACAAAGTCTTATGTCTTACAATAGCACGCTAGACCTTGGAAGGTGGGAACGCGTTCTGATTCAAATCATGACACTAATCCAGACATGGCCTAACCAATTTTACCACATCAAAATTCTCTATTCAACCTACCCAAGCATTCTATTCTCTTGATGTTGTTAATGGAGAGAGACTTCAATTATACGAGCTGAACTCGGTCCTCACTGATTTTGTGACTTGCTTCAATTACACGTCTGCTCCAGCCCTGGTCTTGGTTTCTGATGTTTACTTTTCCCCGTTGTTGTTAGCTTCTGTCGCTACCCCAAACTTTCTGACATACTAATTCCTTGGTGCATTCTTGTGCACCTTTTTCTCTTCTAGTTTACTTTCCCAATTCATACGTGTGCATTACTGTTCCATTATTTTCTATTAACTCTCCCCCGACCTATACTGTTACAAGAACAAGAGAATGTTGGGTGGATTAAGACGGTATCGCAGAGGAATGCCATCAGTGGCAGAGACAGAACAATATAAACGATGTTGGGTGGACTAAGAAGGTATCGCAGAGGAATGCGATAATTGTAGCTGTTTCAGAGCATTAAGATGGGATATCTGGGTAGATATATGATCGTCTGTGTTAGTTGGCAAGGCACGTGATCATGACGATTATAACTGTTGTTTTGATATTTCTCCCTATCTCAACTTGTTCCTCTTGTGCCTTGCTGTGTCGTTGTGAAGTAGAAACATCGAAGAAGTGTCTGTTAATGGGATTCATATATTGAGACTCCCAGGGACTCTCACTCTGTCGGCCTCTTCTTCTGGTTCCATTTGGTCTATACATCATTGCGTATTATGGGTCACTGTTATTTGGTGGCCTAGTTATATGACCGAACCCTTTCACTTGTTATTTCTAATGAAATCTAGCGCTGCACTAACCCCCACTTTAGTCCTGATTTCTTAATTTCTGGTTTTCTCTCTTCTTGATACGTAGAGTATTCTTGTCAAGAATCACATTTCCGGTTTTATAATTGTTCTTTTGTCTTATTTCTATCATTGTCCAGGCTTGGCATGGGTAGCATATATAACCATATATATATATATATATATATATATATATATATATATATATATATATATATATATATATATATATATATAAATATATATGGTTGGAGAGTTATTTTTAGTACCTACTGATACGTGTTTGTTTTCTAGTATTTGTGCCATTTGTCCAATGAGTGGGTTTGCCTTATTGCATCTATTTTCGATTTCTTCTTATGATTTCTCACCTATCTTCCAACTACAGTATGCTGATATATGGGGCATTCACCTATAAGAAGATCTGAAATAAAAAGCTCACAATTACAATGATCAGTCTTGAATCACGATGTAACCCTATTTCTCACACTAGTGAACTTGTAGAAGTTACGAGCGCGTTCACTCACTGTTAACAGTGAGAGCGTCAAGAGGGTTTGCGATAAAATATATTTAACTGTACTGTCACCCCAAGTGGCGGAGATTGCTGTAGATTCTTTGCCATTTTCTTTGTATACTTTCTACGCAATGATGGTCACTGGTGGGACGAATTTGCCCTGCACATGACAACTTTGCATTACCCTCACTGGATACAACTTTAAGGTAAACTTTAAAAAAAAAGTTTATTTCATTCAAAACGGTGTTTATTTACAAGATGTAATGTGTGTTTCTTTTGTTTGTATCGAACACAGAGCGTTGCCGTTGTCTTCAGTGACACATGTGCGAACAAAATAAATAAATACATTATTCCATCGGATGCAGGAATATTTGCTTTCTCATAGTTTTTTGTAAATACGGCCAACCTCAACTGTTCTCTCTATCTGTATACTTCCATTAAACTTATTAATAAGCTATTGTATTACAGTTTGTAATTATAACCCGAGCGCTGCCATAGCAATTTGTTTACAATTTCGCTTTTACAATTACAAAGTACACACTATACCTGCCAAAATAATATATTTTTCTCAGTATTATATAGGGTGTATTTTTAATGGCTGGGATTTTTGAAGATGTTGCCGTTCAAAATATTGTATTCACCCTCTGTGGAGTTCATGCAACATAAAAGGTCACTACACAACTTGGGACGGCAATATTTTCAAAAACCCCGCAGTCATTAAGTATACACCCTGTAGTAACACAGATAAACATATAATTGTTCAGATCTATCACTCAATAAGTAAAATAATAGTGTGTATGATATTATACAATGCAAACGGTAATGCATGGATTAATATAAGATAGTAAAACACAAATAAAAGGTTAGTGTGCTTAAATAATTTTCAGATAGCTTCCATGAACAGAGGAAAGTAAATTGTTATAAATATTTATAAAATTAAATTAGCACCGTTTTTTGTTATATAAGTAAATAGCTATCGTTATCTCGTGCTGGCATTTATATTGATTTATATTTTAAATTTCCCTCCTTGCCTCATGTCCTGTAGTACAGTTGTTTTCAAACTGTACTTTTATTGCTATGCACATTTATTGCGAAAACAGAAATGGACAACAGGATGTTAGTGAACAATGAGACTAATATTTTGAAATATGAATTCATCATCATCATCATCATCATCATCATCATCATCATCATCATCATCATCATCATCATCATCATCATCATCATCATCATCATCATCATCATCATCATCATAATCATCATCATCATCATCATCATCATCATCATCATCATCATCATCATCATCATCATCATCATCATCATCATCATCATCATCATCATCATCATCATCATCATCATCATCATCATCATCATCATCATCATCATCATCATCATCATCATCATCATCATCATCATCATCATCATCATCATCATCATCATCATCATCATCATCATCATCATCATCATCATCATCATCATCATCATCATCATCATCATCATCATCATCATCATCATCATCATCATCATCATCATCATCATCATCATCATCATCATCATCATCATCATCATCATCATCATCATCATCATCATCATCATCATCATCATCATCATCATCATCATCATCATCATCATCATCATCATCATCATCATCATCATCATCATCATCATCACCATTATCATCATCATGATGCCTATGATCATCATCATCATCATCATCATCATCATCATGTGACAAGTCAAATAACGTAGGCGATTATGCACACTTCTATCAGCAAAGTACATGAGCACATGTGTACCAGCAGGTCAATGAGTGCACAGCACACACAGCAAGGTGAGATCAACAAGAGAAAGAGCAGCAGGTTAAACAAAGGAAACGCCTGGGGGGGGGGGGACAGGTCGAAGATTGTGCTGTAGAGTTTTGTTTCAATATCTACTGACACGTGTTCGTTCTTAAGTATTGGTTCCATGTGTCCCATGTGTGTGTGTTTGTTTTATTGCATCTATATCAAATCTCGTATCCTTATTTATCACCTATCTTCCAATAATGAGATGATGATATGTAGAACATTCACATACAGGTAGATCTGAAGTAATAAGCTCACAATTACAATAACCAATCTTCACTCACAATGTAGACCTATTTCCTACCCGAGTGAACTTGTAGAAGTTAAGTGTTAACAGTGAGAACATCAAGACGGTCTACGATAAAATTTATCTAACATTACTGTCACGCCAAGTGGCGGAGATTGCTGTAGATTCTTTGTCGAATACTTTCTACGCAATGATTTCCACTTGTGAGACGTATCTGGCATGGACATGACACCGTTTCATTGCCCTCATTAGTTACAATTTATTCTTTAGGGCCTTTCGGAAAAGTGTTGTCCACTAAGACCAGCATGCCAGTGTTAGTGATGTGATTTTTCGAGTTTACAGTTTGGATGACTACCTCTACACTCTGGCCAGAACAAGTGCAGATAAATTCATACTTTGATCTTAACCCCACTAGTTACTATTTTTAAGGGCTCGTGGCTCCCACAGGGGCCAGAGCCGCCCCATCAGGTCCCCACGTCCCTGTGTGTCATTCGGTCGGCCTCTGCTTGTAGCCCTGAGAAGATTAAGTGCAGATACTACACTTTGATGTTAGCCAAAATGTCAGAGTACAATTAAAATGTACACGTGTGTACCTTTTTTTTTTTTCCCCTCAGTTTTTATAACCTTTATTACAACATTTTTACATTGTAATTTAGGGGGGGGGGGGGGGGTTGGGGGTGGGGGGGGGGTGGTTGTAAAAGATAGGAAAATAATTTTTATTTACATAATATAAATTATGAGTAATAAAATAAAAATTTAAGCATGTATTACTCTGTAGGGACAGTGATTGATGATATTTATGATGATGATGTTGATAATGATAATAATTTTGATGATGTAGATAACAAATAAATTTTGGTGAGTTGATGATTTCTTCCCTCATACACCCTAAAAATCTTTTTTCCTCACTCTTAGCATTTTTCCATAGCCTCATACTAATATATACACATAGAATGAAAACTTGGTGTCCAAGGTGAAGCCACAAAACAGTTCACCTCTCGCCGTCCACACGTGTCTCAACGGTGTGGGTGTCAGTAGCCTAGGAAGCGATGCAGATTATGTCAGTGTCTGTGAATATTTGTGTAATTTTGTTTTGAAACATGTGCAGTATTAAAAGTGAATTGAACGTTCTAAATTTGTATGAAGCTGCATTTCTACAGGACCACACTAGGTACCTGTATTCTGCCAGTGAAATTAGCAATTTCGTGTGGTTGTCCTTGGTAGTTTTAGGAATAGTATTTAAAAAGATTGCTTTATACATATCTGTTTTCTTTTTAGTGAATTTTTCAATGAGTTGTCTTAGTGTGTCTAGTACGGCTTGGTCTGTTGGACATGTGTAATAAATGTGATCTTCAGTTTCCTGTATGTTATTCCTGCAAAGTTGACATTGTGCTATTTGTTTTGACATGTGTGCTTGTTTTTCCGTAGTTGGTGACATGTTAAAGATTAAACGATACATAATTTCTCTGGCTTTGGGTTTGATGTGTGGGTTGTGAAGATTAGAGAAAGTACATGTGTAGTCTTGTATGTAGTATTTTTGTCCTCTTTTTATTCTAAGTCGTAGTGGGGGTGCTTGTTGATTGACTAGATATTTGTAAATCTGGTGTGTTGTCTGGTGTATTAGATGCTCGCGTCCTTTAAGTGCATGCATACATATCTTGTAGAAAGAGGGTAGTGTTCCAAAATGATGTGGAGAATTGAGTTGCATTCTTCTAAGGTGTTGTAGTCTGAGTTCTATGTAATAGAGTGCTAGTGGGTGTTGTTCTGGTTGATTGAGGATATGTCCTATGTGTTGGATTCTAAGCGCTTGTATTTTGGTGTGTATGTCTTGTAGTGCTATCCCCCCTTGTCTTTTGTCCTGTATGAGTGTCTTATGTTGTATGCAGTAGATTGTGCTGCCAAAGATGAAACGTCTGATGTGTTTGTTGATGTCTGTGATTGTCTGTTTAGGAGGGTCTAGCACTGTGACTAAATATATAATTTTGGGAATGATTAATGTGTTAACTATAGTGCTCCTACCAAATATTGTGGATGTCTTATATTTGTATCTGTGCAGCATGTCTATAATTTGTTGTGTGAGATTTTGCCATGTATGTGCATGTATTTGTCGGGAGTTGTTAGGGAATGTTATCCCATAAAGTCTGATGTTGTCTGTCGCTGTTAAGTCGGGACGAAAGTCTGCTTTGTTCCGCCACTTACCGAGACCCATTATGTGTGATTTGTGTATGTTTAACTTTGCTCCATTCCCCTTACCAAACTGTGTAAAGGTGTGGAGTATATTTGTGATGGATTTGTTGTTGATCCCATGTACTTCACCCTTCATTATGGCTACTAAGAAAAGGAACGTGGACGCTGAATGTCGCGTTTTCAATGTAGAATAGGGAGTAAAGTACTTTTTTGTGGAAACAAGGGACCAGAAAACCAGTTGCGTAATATGCAGCGAAAGTGTTGCCGTTTTGAAAGAGTACAATCTTTGGCGTCACTACGAAACAAACCATCTATCAACATATTTACATTTTTTCTGTATAGTTACGCTCTGAGAAATATTGATTGATTGATTGATTTAGGAACCGACATCACAGTATTCGGGGCATTCCCATAAGTGCTCCGTCCCCATCCTCAGAAGCCAGCGAAGAGTTCCAACCCCAATAGTACCAGTAGCAATCTGAATATATGTGCGTCTTGCCTTTCCTCTAAGCGTCGATCATCGGCCAGACCCCATTGTCACTCCTCACTGTCGCATTCTTGCCAGACCATGATGATCCATTTGCTCCTCCGAGGTGTACACGTGCTCCAACAAGGCCGCAACCACATCTGCCTTATCATGCATGATTACTCCACCAAGTTTTGCAGAGCCAGCCAATCTGTCTGCCTGTTCATTCCCCAGCACACCAGCATGCCCCGGAGAAAAGATCCAGACGATGCTTGCCACCCGTGACTTCCGAAGCGAAGCAAGCCACTCTGCACGAAGCTTGCCTATCCTCACCCTACTCAGCATGCTTTCTGAGTCAGCTGCAATCACGATGTGTGTGTGTATTGTATTCTCCATCCAGCGAAAAGCTGCACTGACTGCCTCCACCTCCATTCTTAAGCTAGATGTTGTGGTATCATATGCCATGCTCTCCTGCACCAAACGTCCACCATTAGCCTTTGCCAAGAACCCCCAGGCACTTCTACTACCTCTCAACACCGAACCATCTGTGTAGATAATCACATCACCCGGGCGAGCATTATCCTGAATTAGTTGCTGGATTGCCACTTCCGTTGCCCCTGCTGGCCACTCCCTGCACTCCCGGCTCAATGTGATTATAACTCTGCACAAGTCTAACTGCCCCGCTGGCACTCTGACCCACTCCTCTCCCCGCCTAATGTTCTCCAAGATGCACACCTGTCTGATCGTATCCTCCGCCTGAGCCATCCATGATTTCCCTTATTGGTCGCTGGCCCTTAACTGCATCCAGCGCCTCATACAACGGGTGATCTGTGTCAGCAGCTACTCTGAGGTATGTCTTCGTCTGCATCACCTTGAGCCTACCAGCAACAGTCGGGAAACCAACGATGTAACGCATACACACCACTGGGGTGTCTCTGGTGCATCCCAGAATAACCCGCATAGCCTCGTTATGTATGCGCTCCAATCTCACCAGCTGACTCTTTGAGGCAGTGAGCAGTCCTAGTTCATAATCAATAACTGAGAGGATCAAGTGCTGGTATAATGTGAAAAGCATTCTCTGCTCTTTGTCCATTGCAGCGATAGTTTAAAGTGCGTTGAGTCCCTTTTGAGATCTTATCACAACGGTCTCCACATGATCCTTGAAGGACAGGCTCCTGTCAAATGTGATTCCCAGATACTTCAGTTTGTTCTCTCTGTTGACGCTTCCACCATCTATCGTAAGGCTTGTAGCATCAGCTCTCACAATCCTTTTGTCCAGAGAGCACCACAAAACAGCTGCCTTTTCCGGGTGGATGACAGCACCCATTTTAGTGCACCAGTCAATCACTTTGTCTACTGTCGCCTGTAGCTCCTGGGCTGTTTGCTCCCTATCTCTCCCCTGCCGATATGCAAGAATATCATCTGCAAATGTTAGTATCCTTCCAACCCCTGGTGCTTCAAAGTTTGCAATTTTGCTCGTAAACACGTTAAGGAGCACCGGTGAGATTGTGGATCCCTGTGGCAGTCCCGGGGTTAAAATATGTGGCTCTTAGGTCAATGCACCCGAACGGAGAGCAATCTGACGATAATGTAGGACGGCCGCTATCCAGTTCACCAACCAGGGATTGACATCCTTCTCCATCAGTGCGGTCATCAAAATATCATAGCGAACTCTATTGTACACATCCTCGAGATCAAGCGCTGCCGCCATCGTTTCCTGTCTACTCTGGAACCCCTCTTAAACGTCAAAGGCAAAAGTGGCTGCATTTGACCAGGTATCTTTCCCTGGTCTGTAGCTCCCCATGCCTCTTGGAAGAAACTTCTCCCTTTCCAAAAACTCTTGCAGCTTGACAGCGATTATCTTCTCTAAAACCTTCCCAAATGTATTTTGAAGGGCGATGATCCTAAAGCCGCTAAGCTTTGAATGATCCTTGAATGGTTTTGGGAGAGGGATGAGATAACTGTGTACCCAATCCTGCGGTACTGATGCTGTCCTAATGCTCTGGTTAAAGCAGTCGGTCATCTCCTCCAGTTCTACATCGCTGAAAGCCTTCATATGGCCATACCTGACCCCATGAGGCCCTGGTGCCGTGTCTTTTGCCTTTTTCAAAATATGTTTAACATCTTCAAACCGTATGATGTCTTCATAAGGCATATTCTTTATGATGCCAGATAACTCCTCTCTAACTGCATCCCTGGTGTCCACATCATCATGATTGGTTGGCTTTAAAAATCTCTGGAGAAACGCGCCAGTTTCTCTTTGTCTGTTGTCACGAGCTGTCACATAATACTGGAGAATTCAGACCCAGAATTGATGAAAGGCCTGAAGCCGCCATCGCTAGGCGCCACAACTATTTGATGTGGAAAAATATGTTCCCAATTTCAGACACCGCCGGGATCCCAGGAGAAGTCCCGAGATCAAAGGGACACGTCGGCATTCTGTTTGCCCGGATCTCAGGAGAATGGAGAAGGGGGGCGGTGCCGTCTTGATTGAAGTCCGGTCACGTGAGTGACGTCACTCGAACAACATATTTCGGCTGTTTGAAGTTAACGAAACTTGCGTTCAGTCTGTGGATGAACTACAGATAACGGGAGTGTTGTTGTGTTCCTAGTTCTAATGGAGAAGAGGATTTACGGGGTCTCCTGTTATTTGGAAACTGTGATGAATTGTGAATTCCGACTCCGAACAGGAACACTAGCATAAGGTAGTCTAGTATTAAATAAAGCTTAGGACTAGAACATTGAGATAGTGTGTTGTGTGAATGTAGTCTAGGAACGTCGGCCGCAGCTGGCTGATGCCTAGCTTAAACGAGGTAGAGTGATATATCATTTCACTCGGCAGGGTAAGACCAGTGTAATGGGATGATATTCGGTGAGATTTGGGATGGCTGGGGGAATAGGGGAAATGTAAATGGTAGGATATTCCGGTAGGGAGGCCTACTGGGGCTCCTGCGTTTGTCCGTTTGGTCTTTCCTTTTCCTTACCACCCAAATGTGAAGAACTATTGTGCCTTTATGCTAGAGTGTAGTTCTAGGTTAATCAGGATACATGTATGAGTGGCCCTTGGCCTACAATCACATACAGTGGATTTGAATAGGGTTTTTCTCTCACAGAATGTTTTATTTTTACCAGGTTCAACTGTTTAACAGAAAGAAAGTATTACTACTAGGTGTGGACAATGCCAGTCACACTGAGTGATATTTTACTGTACCGGAGAAATTAAGGACAGCTAGGAGAGGAGAAAAATAGCAGTCACACTGAGTGCAGTTATATTAAATGGCCTCGGAAATGGGACATCATTCCAAAAATTATAAACTCATAGAAATCAGGAGTGTTATCCTGAAAGGGCCAGTGTAGCAGAGATTGAGTGCCCAAGGCAGTTGTTTTTATGAAACTATTAACACCTCCATAGACAATGACAATATTAAGTAGAGAGGTGGAACAACTGTTATTTTACAGTAACTACAGTAACTATGACTATGTCGAGTGACGATAACTATTAGGTTGTACAGAGGTTGCAGAGTAAAGACATTCATTCAGTAATATTCAGCAACCGGTCTGAAAGTTTTTCTTTAAACTCATGTGAGATATAAGGAGATCTTCGTCGGTATCAGGATTTTAAGGAACATAATAGGTACATAGTGTGTTCCTGATTCATGTACATTAATAGGCCATATTCAGTATTGGAGAACAGTCACCCAGTCTATATATGATTAACTCCAAGAAGTCAACCATTATTCGGAGAGATGCTTCATTCGGTGAGACCTGTTCCGAACTTACTGTGGTGTGATGTGGCATGGCCTAACATGATGAATAACGATCCTGAGCTCACTGATCTCTTCTCGCATACACCATAGAAAATACTACATATTTCCACACGCAAACAGTGCACACACACACACACACACACACACACACACACACACACACACACACACACACACACACACACACACACACACACGTGACACTTTTCTGTATTAAATGTTTTATTTTATCATTTGTTAAAATACAGTCTTGTGTGGGTATGTTCTGAAACAATATGAAGAGTATTGTTTAGTGGTAAGAAGAAGAAGAGGAAAGAGAGGGATAGGGTACCTGAGACTGACAGGGGGTTTGTAGCCAAAGGTCCGGCAGAAGCCCACGAAAAGGAAAAGGATTTTAAACAGTGTGCCTGTTGACTCCACTTCCCCCCTAGGGACGACTGGCGACATTTATGGGGCATCGCGCGGGATGTTGATATCACATTAAGGATAGCGACATTTACATGGGCACGTCACACGGGAAGGTGACATTACCTTAATGTTGGTGATATTACATTATTGTGGGTGACATTACCGTGATAGAGGTAGGGCCGGACAGTTAAAGATCCAGTTATGGTGAATGTGGATAGGTGTTAAGACACATAACTTTCCTGTTCACACTTTACAAGTCTACATAGGTCTTGGTCCTAGTCTACTCTTGTCACTGAGTGATTGTGTTGTGTTGTGTGGTGTGTTATAAAATATATAGATTAATTGTATTTGGTCATTATCTATATATTTGTTTAGAGATAATCTATACTCTATCTGCTGTGTTACCTCTCTGAAAAATGGCCACTCCCAAACTGACTACGGCAGAACTAAGGGCAAAGGGGGAAGAAATGGGATTGTCGGGTTCTGCCCTAACAGATTACGTACAGGAGGTGGAGAGGGGGTATCGTCAAGCAGAAAGGGAAGATCGAAAGGCTGAGTTGGAATTGAGAAGGATGGAGTTAGATCAAACTGCTAAGAAATTGGAAGCAGAACAAGCTGCTATGAAATTGGAAGCAGAGCAAGCATTGAGAAGGCTGGAAATTGAAGCTAAAAAACTGGAAGCAGAGCAAGCTGCTAAGATACTTGAGGTTGAGCAAGCTGCTAAGCAACGGGAAGCGGAGCAAGAGGCCATGAAAAGGGAGCACGAGTACCGGGTGCGGGAACTCGAGCTTAAGAGGCAATCTAGTGGGGAAACTGAGGGAGCAGTGGGAGGTTCCTCTCTCCCTGGCTCAACACCAGTAGGTGGACATGGCTACCATGCTATGAAGTTCCCTCTAGCGATCTACGAGGAGGACAAAGAGAACATTGATCAGTACCTTCAACGCTTTGAAGCTATGTCGGTTGCTATGGGTCTGGAGCGTGACAAATGGAATCTCAAGCTATCGCAGGGATTACGCGGGACCGGCTACGAGGTTAATTCTCGCCTGCCACCAGGACATGAGAACAATTACGATGAATTGAAAGCTGCTTTGCTGAAACACTACGAGATCACATCAAGTACATATAGGAAGAAGTTTCGAGCAGCGAAACGAGAGCCAGGAGAGCTATTCGCCGCCTACAGTTTGCGCCTGAAATCCTACCACCAGAAATGGATGGATTTGGCAGGGTTTAAACATGACTATGAGAGTCTGTAAGAGCTGATGATAGTCGACCAGATGCGACAGCAAATGTCAGAACCTCTGAAGACATTCTTGGGAGAACAAGGGGCGGAACGGCTTGATGTGGTGAATAAGCTGGCGGAAAGATTCGTTGAAGTCCATGGGGAAGCGGAAGAAACCTGTACAACAACCATCAAAGGTCAGGAGAAACATGACCGAAAGAAATTCAAAGGCTCAGAAACAAAGAAAGTGGAACCTTATGCAAACACTTCAGAGAAGAGTCCAGAGAAGACAAAGGATGAGAGACAGAGCCCACCCAACTCTCAACCGAAACGACAGTGGTCTGAGAAGTGGTGTTAGATCTGCAAGTCGCCCTCTCACAACACAAAAGACTGCAAATCGAAAACGAAAAGCTCTCACTTCGCAGCCTGCCGCGTGGCTCCAAAGGTGGTTGCCACCGAAAAGGTCGAGGTCGTTGAAGGAACTCTGGACCAAGAGAGGCCATCTGTGGTCGAACTGATTGAAGTCAACGGCCAGCAGGTTACCTGTCTCTATGATACTGGTTTGGACGGGGAAGCTGTGATTGATGCCAGCCTCTCACGCCCAGACTAACTCACAGGGGAGACTATTGAGATACAGCCTGCAATGAGGAGTTCTGTTGCCATGACGCTGCTAATCGCTAAGGTGGAGATTAAATCCAGGTACGTCACAGGCATCATTCCAGCAGCTGTGTTATCGGATTCCTTATTTCCCGTGATCCTTGGTACGAAATACGTGTTCTTGGGGATGCCCAAACAACCCGCCCACCGGGGAACATCAGCCACTGGATCTCAAGGGAAGGAAAAGGGGGCAGACATGCTATGCCACAACCCAGTGCCTGGGTAATTGCATACTGCCCAGAGGAAGGACACAACGTTGTGTCCTTGCTACAGGAAGCTGCAAAGAAGTGCTGAGCCACCAAAACCGGGGCCGTACTTTCTGAGGAATCGACTGCTCTATCGGAGAGCCGGAAGGGGAGACAAACTGCATGAGCAGTTGGTGGTCCCAGAGGCCCACCGTCCTCACATTCTTCAGAGCGGGCACACCATATCCGGAAGACAGACATCCGAGAATCGACATATGGGTGTCAGAGAGACGTTGCAGCAGATTTCCGGCCATTATTGCTGGCCAGGAATGACTGGTGATGTATGCCGATTGGTTAAGTCTTGCCCAGAGTGCCAGAAGGCACCACCCAAAAATCTAACGAAAAGTAAAGGAGCTCTTAAGGTGCGAGAGAAAGTAGTAGTGTGGAGACCAGCAGGGACTAACATGCTGCAAGCAGGATGGCATGGACCTTATCTTGTGGTAAAGGTTGTGTCCAGGAACACCTACGGAATCAGGATCGGGGGAGAACTGAAACGTCTTCCTAGGCATCTCCTGCAGAAGTCTGAGGAGAGATCCGATATCAAATCTTCTCACCTTATGGTGATGACAGCCATTGGGGAAAAGGTAACAGGTCGAGACGGAGACCAGAGATAACAAGTACTACATAGGAAGGCCTATGGGAACGTACGAGGTAGGTCAGATTTTCCAGCCGAAGAAAGGAGGGATATCACACGTCAGGAAGAGGCCAATAGTGAACCATTCGCTAGTAACCCAGTTCAGAAGGAGTGGGTAACGTCAGGAACGGTGCGAGATACCCAGGACTCCAACCGAAGATTGGCTGACCGGATCCAACATCGACCGAGATGGTCATGGAAGCAAACATCCAGGAGCTTTGGGGAAGACGATTCGGTCCAACTAGGACGGTACCGCAAATCCCAGGATGCGAAACTTGAGGAAACTATGCGTATATGGAGACACTGCCACAGTCAGGATGGAACGATCCGTCTGTATTGTGAGCCATCGCTTACGCAAGTCGGAAGTTGGCCGACTGAACGTACAGGAGCGATACGCCAACACTAATGTATGGCATTATGAGGATATAGGCTATCAGTGAGATCGCCTAATTGCTGGGGAGGCAATAGATTTGAGGGTACAGGCAGACCATCAACATTTGATGTGCTGAGCCATCTCCCAGAAACTGAACATGCGTTTGATGAGTGGATTGTTGTGGATCATCTGGATCGAACCTCCAGTGAGTAAGAGTTGATGCGGTCAACTCTCTTAAGAGGTAGCCTATGTCACATAATACTGGAGAATTCAGATCCAGAATTGATGAAAGGCCTGAAGCCGCCATCGCTAGGCGCCACAACTATTTGATGTTGAGAAATATGTTCCCAATTTCAGACACCACCGGGATTCCAGGAGAAGTCCCGAGATCAAAGGGAAACGTCGGCATTCTGTTTGCCCGGATCTCAGGAGAATAGAGAAGGGTGCGGTGCCGTCTTGATTGAAGTCCGGTCACGTGAGTGACGCCACTCGAACAACATATTTCGGCTGTTTGAAGTTAACGAAACTTTCGTTCAGTCTGTGGATGAACTACAGATAACGGGAGTGTTTTTGTGTTCCTAGTTCTAATGGAGAAGAGGATTTACGGGGTCTCCTGTGTTTTGGAAACTGAGATGAATTGTGAATTCCGACTACGAACAGGAACACTAGCATAAGGTAGTGTAGTATTAAATAAAGCTTAGGACTAGAACATTGAGATAGTGTGTTGTGTGAATGTAGTCTAGAAGCGTCGGCCGCAGCTGGCTGATGCCTAGCGTAAACGAGGTAGAGTGATATATCATTTCACTCGGCAGGGTAAGACCAGTGTAATGGGATGATATTCGGTGAGATTTGGGATGACTGGGGGAATAGGGGAAATGTAAATGGTGGGATATTCCGGTAGGTAGGCCTACTGGGGCTCCTGCGTTTGTCCGTTTGGTCTTTCTTTTTCCTTACCACCCAAATGTGAAGAACTATTGTGCCTTTATGCTAGAGTGTAGTTCTAGGTTAATCAGGATACATGTCTGAGTGGCCCTTGGCCTACAATCACATACAGTGGATTCGAATAGGGTTTTTCTCTCACAGAATGTTTTATTTTTACCAGGTTCAACTGTTTAACAGAAAGAAAGTATTACTACTAGGTGTGGACAATGCCAGTCACGCAGAGTGATATTTTACTGTACCGGAGAAATTAAGGACAGCTGGGAGAGGAGAAAAATAGCAGTCACACTGAGTGCAGTTATATTAAATGGCCTCAGAAATGGGAAATCGTTCCAAAAATTATAAACTCATAGAAATCAGGAGTGTTATCCTGAAAGGGCCAGTGTAGCAGTGATTGAGTGCCCAAGGCAGTTGTTTTTATGAAACTATTAACAGCGCCATAGACAATGACAATATTAAGTAGAGAGGTGGAACAACAGTGATTTTACAGTAACTATGACTATGTCGAGTGACGATAACTATTAGGTTGTAGAGAGGTTGCAGAGTAAAGACATTCATTCAGTAACATTCGACAACCGGTCTGAATGTTTTTCTTTAAATTCATGTGAGATATAAGGAGATCTTCGTCGGTATCAGGATACATAGTGTGTTCCTGATTCATGGACATTAATAGGCCATATTCAGTATTGGAGAACAGTCACCCAGACTATATATGATTAACTCCAAGAAGTCAACCAGTATTCGGAGAGATGCTTCATTCGATGAGACCTGTTCCGAACTTACTGTGGTGTGATGTGGCATGGCCTAACATGATGAATAACGATCGTGAGCTCACTGATCTCTTCTCGCATACACCATAGAAAATACTACATATATCCACACGCAAACAGTGCACACACACACACACACACACACACACACACACACACACACACACACACACACACACACACACACACACACACACACGTGACACTTTTCTGTATTAAATGTTTTATTTTATCATTTGTTAAAATACAGTCTTGTGTGGGTATGTTCTGAAACATTTTGAAGGGTATTGTTTAGTGGTAAGAAGAAGAAGAGGAAAGAGAGAGATAGGGTACCTAAGACTGACAGGGGGTTTGTAGACAAAGGTCCGACAGAAGCCCACGATAAGGAAAAGGATTTTAAACAGTGTGCCTGTTGACTCCACTTCCCTCCTGGGGACGACTGGCGACACGAGCACATCATCATCTCTATAACTTGTTGCCACTGTCATAGGCCGATCTTTTTTGTATTTGTCTGTGCAGTTTCCAGAATTTTCGCAGTGTTTTATCAACTCCAATCTCTTTCATGAAACATTCCCATTTTGCCTTTTTGACCTCTGCAGCACATAGCTTGAAAACCTTCACATGGTCTTTCTTGACATTTTCCGCCGTGTCGACTTCCTCTCTGGAGCTTCTGGGTCTCTGTCGCATCTTCCTTAGCTGCTTCACTGCAGCTCTCTTTTCTTTCCAAGCCTGGTCTACTTCTGGGGTCCACCATGGGGGATGCAAAAATGGAGATTTAAAGCCCTGTTGCATGCCCCCTGTCTGAGGCGTCCAAGAAGGCTGTCGATCCACTCATATAGGAAGGTCTTGCGCGCTCTCCCAGCCTGAACTTTCCTGGATTTAGAGATCACGACTGAGCATGGCATGTGATCACTCCCATGGTCATTCAAAACAGTCCACTTTACATCAAGTACTGATGACTGGGAGACAAGTGCGAAGCCAATAGCCGTGTCTGCATCGCAAGGCCTCATTGCCATTCTAGTCGGCCTAACATCATTTATGCAGACCACATCAGAGCACCTATGGACATGTCCGGAGTGCAACGAAGATACCCCAACTGATAACTAACTAACTAACTAACTAACATCAGAGTTCACCATGGCATCCGCAAGGGCAATTCCCTGTCGGTTTTCTCCACTGCTGTCCCAATCTCTGCTCCTCGTATTGAAGTCTCAACATATGAGTAGCCTATTACCTGGTAATTCCTCCAATTCATTAAGCCAGTCCCAGTGGTCCTTTCTGACAAAACAGTCCACTGTGGCATATACATTTATGATGTTCCAACTTAAGCCCTCAATCTCAATTTGTATAACCTGGACCTCTCTTGCACTGTGATTCCACTGGCTAAAGCCAAGTACCACATGCTGCACTCCTTCCTTCACCAGCAGACCATGCCCATGTCTCAACTGCCCAGTAGGTTTTATATAACTGGCGTACCCAGGGCAATGGTATTTGTCTATATTTAGCTCCTGGAGCATGAGGACATCAAAATCATATGTTAGCCTCTCCAATACAGGACCTCTCTGCCTGGCACTACGACAGTTCCAATATCCCACTCTTGCATGGTTGAGAACTTGTCTCTCCACTTTTCGTCTTGTTCTCCTGGCGCCTGCCCTCCTATTTCTATGCTTTCTTCTCACACCATTTCCTCGTCTAGTCCTCCTCACTCTCTCTTCGCTATCCCCTGAAGGATGTGTCAAGCGCAGAGCACGTGCTCCGTAGCTCCGGCGACGATTCCCTTGTTTAAATAATACCATATACACACAGTTTGGATATTGCAGGAAATTAGAGGTCACCCTAGTAGAGCCTGCCTCGGGAATCGATAGGCCTGGCGCCGCCCCGCCCGCGTACCAGACGTTCCACGTTCACGACCAGCTCACCCGTGGCCATTCAGTCCTCGGCACGTCGGTCCACCTTAAACTTGGGGGTTTATAATCGGAGTTTTCCATCTCATAGATTGGCTGCTGTAATAGCTAACAGGCCCAATCTACCCGGGGGCAAGAGGTCTGGCGCCTCATTTATGGCGAGTACAGTAGATACATGTGTACGGGAAACAAAACCAATGCCATACACTCTCTATCACATAGATTGTTTGCACAATGATGAATTTTACTTCGGGTTGGGGGAGGGGTGAGGGGGTGAAGATTAAGACCACGTACCTTTTGTTTACACATTGATCATTGTAACATAATAGATCCTACAGTTCATATATCATTTGTGTACACATTGATACATTTTATATAGGGGATCATACAGATCATACGTCACTTGTCTACACATTGATGAATGTTACATAATGGATCATTCAGGTCATATATCAATTGGTTGCACATTTCTGGATGTTACTCCGGAGGTGATGAAGATCATATAGGACTGACATTGCCGTAGACATTATTCCTTTTGTTGAAGAGATTCAGTACTTGGTACAAAAGTCTGTACTGTTCCAGAGATGGAACTATGTGAGATGTAATAGTCTTGACTGTTCCGACTACAAGAGGCACAGAACCTTGTTGGTCATTGTCCATATGGTCCAGCAAGAGTGACAATGTGCACACCAGTCCGCTCCACTCAGCGCTGTTTCTGCATGTAAACAACGTTCTTTCTTCCACAGCTAGTTTCATTGCCCGAATTTTTCCAGCAAGGTCACAACAGTTTCAGGGTCAAGGTCTTTGCTTTTACATGACAGGTGTGAAAGACTGTATTCACCTTTGAACGAAACGTTCATCTACTTCGGCGTGTTTTTTTCATTGACGATGACTCCTCCCAGGCATCACACGAATCTAGCAATGAAGTCTTGATGTTGAGCAGTGAGCATCTTTTTTATCTGCCTCACCTTCAGGTAATTAGGGACCAATTGTCACGTCTTCAGTGCTCAAATCCCGCTCGAACCACCAAATTCTAAGTCAGTTGCCTTTACCGACAACAATCATTAATTTCTGTCGGCTTGTGACCCAGTACATGGTGTCTTTGTTAGTGGCCCTGAGAAATGTGAGTCCATGAAACATGGTTTAGAAACATAAGAAATCTCTTAACGAGAAAGTTTGCTGAAAATGGATCTGTCAATCTTACAAGTTATAAAATAATGCATAAGATGGCAGAACGAGGACCGTTTACTGATGGCAACTTCATCAAAGGGTGTATGATGGAAGTAGCAAATGACTTGTGTCCTGAGAAAGCCGATATGTTTGGAACTATCAGCCTTTCGGCAAGTTCAGTTGTGCTGAGAACAGAAGAACTTGGAGAGAACATAGTGCTACAGATACGCGAGAATACTAAGAACTTATTGTGGTATTCTCTGGCGCTGGATGAGTCTACTGATCTCTCGAGTACGTCACGACTACTCGCGTTCATTCGTGGCGTCAATTAGGACTTTCAGATAACCGAAGAGGTGCCATCCCTTTGCAACATGCATAGAACATCAACTGGAAAATACATTTTCACGAAAGTGCAAAAAGTTTTGCAAGGCTATAACCTTCAGTGGAATCATCTTCAGGGTGTTACAGTTAATGGAGGAAAAACATGGATGGAGTGAGGAAGGGTCTGATGGGGCAGATCAGGACTCAGTTGGAAGGTTTGCAATTTCCGTGTGCTCTGTACATACACTGCATCATACATCAGCAAACACTCTGTGGGAAAGAGTTAGATATTTCTTGTATACTGAGACCAGTTGTTTGTGATGTGAACTTCACTCGGGGACATGCACTCAATCACCGTCAGATCCAGGCTTTTCTTGAAGAAATTGATTCTGAATTCTGTGGCTTGCCTTATCACATATCAGTGAGGTGGCTCAGCTGTGGTGAAGTTCTGTTTCGTTTTAACAAGTTCCGAAACGAAATAGATGCTTTCCTCACTGAAAAAGATAGAGCTGATCCACAGCTGTCATATTCTTCCTGGCTGTCAAAGTTGTCATTATTGGTCAACATCATATCCCACATGAATTAACTGAATTTGAAACTTCAGGGAAAAAATAACATCGTCTGTGATCTCTGCAGAATCATAAACAGATTTAGGAGAAAGCTGTCATTATTTGAAGCACAACTAGAAAGAGAAAACTGTTCTCATTTTCACTGTTTCAAAGAGTTTTGCGCTACAATCGCCAAAGATGTCAACCTCGATTTTCCGAAATAAAATTATTCGTGACGTGAAGAAACATTTTTTTGGAGAGATTTTAAGATCTTTACAGAACTGATAGTGGCATTCTTCTGTTCTAGAATCCATTTTATTGTAACGTTGATGATGTGCCAATTGAACTGCAGTTAGAGCTCATTGATTTGCAAGCAAATGACTTGTTGAAAGAGAAGCACAGAGAATGAAAACTTTTTGAATTTTACCGCTGCTTACCTGATAGTGAGTTTCCGACACTGAAGAAATTTGCCGCTGGTATGGCATCAGTGTTTAGAACAACTTATGCCTGTGAGCAAAAATATTCAAAAATGAAGTATGTGAAGTCAACACATCGAAAGAGATTGACTGAAGAACATTTGAAAGCAATTCTCTTGATTGGATGCAGCAATTCCAAACCAAGCATTGATAATATCATGAAAGCCAAATATCAGTTTCACAAATCTCACTAACTGTTTTTTGCTGCTTAGTTTGTGAGATTCGGATATGTGCACACTAGGTCTGATGTAACTATCTTTTTGCTAACGTCGCCTTCTTTGACAACTTTTTGTTTAGTAAATAAATATGTTGGTTGTCTTTGATTTTTTGTGCACTGCACACCACTCACCCATGATTAGCCTAGTTTCTCGTCTTTTTCCCCAGAGCTTTTGTTCTGACTTGCAGGTATTGTTAAGGTTAGTTGCATATCCTTAACAGGACGTTTGCAGTCAAAACCAGCATTTTTGCTGATATTGATGTCTTGGCAAGCCATCTGCTGCTAAATCGCTCGCAGCTATGTTTCGAACACGGGTATACTGGATTACGAACCGCGTCTGTAAGACATTCGCCCGGAGACCGGCGCAAGTATTGTACAGAATGAGTATGCGGCCCGCGCCCTCGTCATTTTGTCAGTTATTCAGCCCGCCGTGAAAAAACTTTGGTGACCCCTGTTGTAGCCGAATGTTGCGGATACCCTGGACTGCCAGAGCTACTGACAACGAATTCATGGAAGAGGCTAATGAGGCTAGACCATTATACGCAATTATAGCAGCGGGCTTCATTTGAAAACCTTAGAAGTGTGATAGAAATTACAATAACTATGCCTTTGTATTGTATCCTGTCAATATCGTTGTTAATTATGTTAATTGTGACATCAAGTGACAGACGAACACGGTGACGTCATAAGAACGTTTTAAAGATGGCTGCCTCACTTTTGACATTCACCAAATGAGAGCATCAGTCTGTTATCCGTTGTTTTTTTAATCAGTGAAGCGGTGAAACCTATTGACATTCATCGTCCGCTATTATGATGCATGCGTGTCAGTCCAGCAAGTGTATGGGTGGAGTAGGAAGTTTCAAAACCGTTTGTCTTCTGTGCTCACGACTGGATCAGGCTCACAGAGAAGTGACCCCAGAGATTTTTTTCTACAACAATCAAGAACTTTATCGGCGCTAGAGGACATGCATTGAGCGCAGTGGTAACAACAACTAAGAATGATGCATTTGTTCTTTACTTTTTCAGAATGATTTCACTCACACACAAAACACCAAAAACATATAAGGTGTTCATTTGAAGCCCCCTCGTGCACAGCAGACATATATCGTTCTCTCATCAAGCAATGAGGAGACAGGTACAGAAAGAGCATCGCAACTCATGGAACAATCAGCGATAGAAGACACAGAGACAGAACAAGAGAATGTTGGGTGGACTAAGAAAGTATTGCTGAGAAATGCCATCAGTGGCAGAGACAGAACAGGAGAATGTTGGCTGGATTATGAAGGTATCGTTGAGGAATGCCATCATTGTAGCTGTTTCAGAGCAGCAAGCTGGGAGATCTGGGGAGATACATGATCACCTGTGTCAGTTAGCAAGGCACATTATCATGACCATTATAACTGTTGTTGTGATATTTTTGCATATCTCAACTTGTTCCCCTTGTGCCTTGCTGTGTCGTTGGGAAATAGAAACAGCGAAGAAGTGTCTGTTAATGGGATTCATATATCAAGACTCCCAGGGACTCTCACTCGGTCGGCCTCTTTTTTTCGTTTCATTTAGTCTATACATCACTGCTTATTGTGGTGCACTGTTGTTTGGTGGCCTAGTTATATGACCGAACCTTTTCACTTGTTAATTATAATGAAATCTAGCGCTACTTTAACACCCACTTTAGTCCTGATTTATTAATTTCTGATTTTCTTTCTTTTTGATACGTAGAGTATTCTTGTCACGAATCTCATTTCGGTTTTTGTAATTATTCTTTTCTCTTTTTTTTTCTATCATTTTTCAGGCTTGGCATTGGTAGCACATAGTTGATTGCAGTGTTATTTTTAGTACCTACTGATACGTGTTCGTTCTTTAGTATTGGTGCCATTTGTCCAATGAGTGGGTTTGCCTTATTGCATATATTTTCGATTTCGTCTTCTGATTTCTCACCTATCTTCCAATAACAGTATGCTGATATATGGAGCATTCACCTATAAGAAGTTCTGAAGTAACGAGCTCACAATTACAACGACCAGTCTTGAATCTGTTCTCTCGTGAAAGGCGTGACGTACGACGAGAATCTGTAAGGGTTCTGTCAGCGGCGGTGACATGCGGGGTATGTGACCCGGTCGCTCAGAAAGCAATGGCAAACTAATGAGCGTAATCTTGCCAAGAAATCAACAATCAGCTGAAAGATGCTGATGTTGACAGCGATGTCCTGTAAAGTATATACGGAAAGAAAGTCTTGAATCACGATGTAACCCCCCTTTCCCACAATAGTGAACTTGTAGAAGTTATGAGCGCGTACACTCACAGTTAACAGTGAGAGCGTCAATAGGGTCTGCGATAAAATATATTTAACTGTACTGTCAACCCAAGTGGCGCAAATTTCTGTAGATTCTTTGCCACTTTCTTTGTATACTTTCTACGCAATGATGGCCACTGGTAGGACGAATTTTCCCTGCACATGACAACTTTTCATTACCCTCACTAGTTACAACTTTAAGGTAAACTTTTTTAAAAACGTTTTTTCCCCATACAAAACGGTGTGCATTTACAAGGTGTAATGTGTGTTTCTTTTGTTTGTATATAACACAGAGCGTTGCCGTTGTGTTCAGTGACACACGTGCGAACAAAATAAATACATACATAATTCCACCGGATGCAGGAATATATGCTTTCTCATAGTTTCTGTAAATACGGCCAACCTCAGCTGTTCTCTCTAAGTGTATACTTCCATTAAACTTATTAATAAGCTATTGTATTACTGTTTGTAATTATAACCCGAGCGTTGCCATAGCCATTTGTTTATAATTTCGCTTTTACAATTACAAAGTACACACTATACCTGCCAAAATAATATATTTTTCTCGGTATTATATAGGGTGTATTTTTAATGGCTGGAATGTTTGAAGATATCGCCGTTCCAAATATTGTATCCACCCTCTGTGAAGTTCATGAAACATAAAAGGTCACTACAAAACTTTGGACAGCAATATTTTCAAAAACCCCGCAGTCATTAAGAATACACCCTGTAGTAACACAGATAAACATATACTATAGTAAAACACAAATAAAAGGTTAGTGTGCTTAAATACTTTTCAGATAGCTTCCATGAACAGAGGAAAGTAAATTGTTATAAATATTTATAAAATTAAATTAGCACCGTTTTTGTTATATAAGTAAATAGTTATCGTTATCTTCCGTGTTGGCATTTATACGGATTTATATTACATTTAATTTCCCTCATTGCCTCATGTCCTGTAGTACAGTTGTTTTCAAACTGTACTTTTATTGCTATGCACATGAACAATGAGACTAATATTTTGAAATATGAATTCATCATCATCATCATCATCATCATCATCATCATCATCATCATCATCATCATCATCATCATCATCATCATCATCATCATCATCATCATCATCATCATCATCATCATCATCATAATCATCATCATCATCATCATCATCATCATGTGACATGTCAGGGGGGGGGGCAAGAGGGGCAAATCATGGATGGGTCGGGCGGAAGATGTCGTCAGACAGGTCTGCAGTCTTACCAGTATCAACCCCGGCAAGGAATGGGTGCCGGTGCCTCCAGCTTTTAAGTGCACTTTCTCCTGCATTATCACACTCGACAGACGGTGCAGAGAGCAGAACCCTGCCGCTGTCAATGCAGAGGTTAACGCGCTCATCTATGAACACTCAGATAGCCCCGAAGTGCTCATCTATACAGATGGATCTGTTGTAAAGCAGCAGAGAAGTGCGTGGGCATTTACAGCCCGTTCGGCGGGCCGAACCGTTCAAGAATCCAGTGGTGCCCACTCTATGACCACGAGCAGCATGACGATGGAGGTGATGGCAGTTACACAGGCTTTCATATGGCTGGAATCACAGCATTATACCAACGTGTGTGTACTAAGTGATTCAATGAGCATGATTCAGAAGGTCGAAGCTGAATCTGTACGTAGACAGTGGACTGAATCGCTGCGGAAGTCTGTTGTCCGTAAAGTCACCTTCATCTTCGTCCCGGGACATGCGGGAGTCGAGGGAAATAAACGAGCAGACAAACTGGCTGGCTCTGCACCCCTTGTAGATGGCCAGCCCATGGATCGTGCCGATGTTATTAACGTCCTTAAAGATATGGCGAGAACAGAGGACTTTGACGTCAGTGATTCCACATCGCTGTCCAGGATGAAAGACCTGGGAGTAAGAATCGGCACAGCCAGACGCGAGAGGTACATCGGGAAAACAAAGCGCCTCGTCAACCAACACAGAACTGGCACTATTAGCCACTGGACGCTGATGAATATGCTGAAGGGAGGATCTGAGCACCTATGGACAGGTCCGGAGTGCATCGAAGATACCCCAACTGATAACTGATAACTGATAACTGAAGTGACATGTCAAATAATGTAGGCGATCATGTACACGCCTATCGGCAAAGTACACGAGCACATGTCTACCAGCAGGTCAGTGAGTGCACAGCACACACTGCACGGTGAGATCAACAAGAAAAAGAGCAGCAGGTTAGACAGAGGAAACGCCTGTAGGGGACAGGTCGAAGATTGTGCTGTAGAGTTTTGTTTCAGTATCTACTGACACGTGTTCGTTCCTTAGTATTGGTTCCATGTGTCCCATGTGTGTGTTTGCCTTATTGCATCTATATTCAATCTTCGGGTAGCGGGGTAGGGGTACACCCTATCAAAGGAGAAGTAAGGTGCCTCCTTCCCTCCGCTAGCCTACGGGACACCCTTGGGCAAGGTGGAGTACCCGTTTAGCCCCCCAACAGGGTAACGTGAAGCCATGGGAGCAGGTGGTGGATTGGACTTGGGAGCAGCCGACAGATAGCTGTTGGTTATGGTTTCAAGTCAGTGACGGTGGGCAGAGGATCTCTCAGTAGAGACAATGGGCTACGGTCATCCGATCAGTATGGTCACTGCCAGGAAGGAAGAATGGTAGACTTCCCTCCTTATTGATTCCCGGCCAGAGGAGGCTCGTCAGCCTTGGTTGGTATCTCTTCTAAGAGAGGGAACTCTAAATCTGAAACCTCCGCTGCCTTGTGGGTATACCCATATGGGAAAGGCTTCGGGAGTAAACCCTGAGGACAAATCAGGAGATGGAGTCCCTAAGGCAGTTCCATGTTGTAAACAACATAGTTCTGGCAACTCCTGCGACGGCACCGATGCCAAGTTGCATTGGCTACTGCCTTTCCCTTGGTCAACATCGGCGACGTGGAGAGGGGGAACCTGCTACTGGGCAACAGCTGGTTCTCCGATTTCCATTGCCCAGGCTTGTGCCCTGAAGAGGTCACTTCAGCACCGCGTAAAGCGGTGACACAACACGGGAAGCAGCATTTGCCGGTTATAAGTCTTAATGCTCGATTGGCGTAGAGCAAGGCGCCAGGGGCTACTTCCGACGGTGGGAGAGATCATCGTATCTCACTAGACAGCTACCGCCCGCCTAAGCTGGGCAGCCCCCAGTCAATAAGGTGTTGTCTCGCCACGGTTCATCTGCTCCTGAGGGTGTGTGGAGCTTAGGGGGAAATCCTGACACATGGACCGGAATCTATACACCTAGCAACAAGAAGAAAAAAAAAACAACCAGCCCTAAGGCTGGGAACATGGAACGTAAGAACCATGACCCCTGGCATCTCAGACGATCTAAACGAGATTGTGGATGCCCGCAAAACTGCAGTGATAAACAACGAACTACTAAGACTGGGGATAAACATTGTCGCCCTGCAAGAGACCAGACTCTAAGAGTCTGGAAGCATCAAGGAGAGGGACTTCACTTTCTACTGGCATGGCAAGCCGTGCGGAGAGACCAGGAAGCATGGAGTTGGCTTCGCTATCAGAAACAAGCTGCTCAATTCCATCATACTACCAAGCGATGGCACTGAAAGAATACTGAAGCTCCAACTCCAGACAGAGGCAGGCCCAGTTTAGTATTATGCATTTACGCCCCAACACTAACTGCAGCATCAGAATCTAAAGACAAGTTCTATGACGACCTTAGCAAAGAAGTCAGTGAAACACCAGAGAAACAACATCTTTTTATCCTGGGGGATTTCAATGCCAGGGTTGGCTCCGACCACGAATCTTGGCCTTCATGTCTAGGACAGTTTGGCGTTGGGAAGATCAATGACAATGGACAACGTCTCTTGGAATTCTGCAGCCACCATAATCTGTGCGTGACCAACACCTTCTTTGACACGAAACCTCAACACAAGGTGTCATGGAGGCACCCCAGATCAAAGAACTCGCACCAACTCGACCTGGTGCTCACTAAACGCAGCAACCTCCGCAATGTACGGCTGACTCGCAGCTATCATAGTGCTGACTGTGACAACGACCATTCACTCGTCTCCAGCAAGGTGAAGATAAAGCCCAAGAGAATCTACAGAAGCCGAACAGAAGGAAGACCACGCATTGACAACAGTGGCACCCAAAATAAAGAGAAGGTCAACAAATTCATGCAGGCTCTAGCGGATACTCTGCCTGGCCCCACAGACGGAAATTCCACCGAGAGATGGAGTCATTTTCGCGACACCATCTATAATACAGCACTATCAACATTTGGCAAGAAGCAAACTAAGTCAACCGACTGGTTTGAAGCACACTCCGAAGAGATGCTCCCAGTCCTGGAGATAAAGAGACATGCATTCTAAATGTATAAAACATCACCTTCAGAGAAAACACTGCAGGTATTGCGAACGGCCAGAAATAGAGTACAACAGATGGCAAGAAGATGTGCGAACAGGTACTGGCTACAGCTCTCTGCTCAAATTCAAACTTGTGCAGACACTGGAAATATAAGAGGAATGTATGAGGGCATCAAGCAAGCTGTCGGTCCATCAAAAAATAAGATGGCCCCTTTACGATCAACTGAGGGGGTATTCATAAAAGATCGAGCGAAACAAATGGATCGCTGGGTAGAACACTACTCAGAGCTATACTCAATGGATAACACTGTCAGCGAAGAAGCTCTGGAAGCCATCGATCAACAGTCCGCCATGCATGCCTTGGATAACGAACCTTGCCTCACAGAAATCAGCGAAGCACTAGACTCTCTCAAATCCGGCAAGGCACCTGGAAAAGATAGTATTCCACCTGAAATTTTAAAATGTAGCAAAGAAACAATCATCCCAGAACTGTATGCAATACTACAGCTCTGCTGGAGAGAAAAAATCAATACCACAAGATATGAAAGATGCAAACATCGTTACCCTTTATAAAAACAAAGGCGACAGAAGCGACTGCAACAACTATCGCGGCATTTCCCTTCTCAGCATTACAGGCAAGATTTTTGCCAGAGTAATCCTTAAAAGATTACACAGTCTTGCTGAAAGAATCTACCCCGAATCGCAGTGCGGATTTAGACCCAACAGGTCCACTATCGATATGATTTTCTCACTCCGGCATCTCCAAGAGAAGTGCAGAGAACAGAGGAAGCCATTATATATTGCCTTCATCGACCTCACAAAGGCATTTGACCTCATGAGCAGAAGCGGCCTTTTTAAGGTCCTTGAAAAGGTTGGATGTCCACCCACCCTTCTTAGTCTCGTGAAATCATTCCACGAAAACATGTAGGGGACCATTTTATTTGACGGCTCAACATCCCAGTCATTCAGCATCAGCAGCGGAGTAAAGCAAGGCTGCGTGCTTGCTCCTACACTCTTTGGTATCTTCTTCACTGTTCTCTTAAGGCAAGCATTTGGGACTGCCACTGAAGGCATATACCTCCACACAAGATCTTATGGCAAACTTTTTAACCCATCAAGACTCAAGGCAAAGACCAAAATAAGATCAAGATGCGTAAGAGAACTACTTTTTGCAGATGATGCAGCACTGACTACTCATACAGCAGAAGATCTCCAAAGGCTCATAGATCGTTTTGCTGCCACCTGCAAAGACTTTGGGCTCACCATTAGCCTAAATAAAACACAGGTGATGGAACAAGATGCTGATGCGCCTCCGTCAATCAAAATCTCTAATTACGAATTGAAGGTCGTCCACGATTTTGTGTATTTGGGGTCGACAATATCAGATAATCTTTCATTAGAGACAGAAATCGACAGACGCATTGGAAAGGCAGCCACAACATTTTCCAGGCTTGCTAAAAGAGTTTGGGAGAATAATAGACTAACAGAGCGTACAAAAGCTCAAGTATATAAAGCTTGTGTTGTTAGCACACTACTCTACGGGTCTGAATCCTGGACCCTGTACTCAAGACAGGAAAGGAAGTTGAATTCCTTCCACATGAGATGTCTGAGACGTATCCTGGGCATAACATGGAAAGACCACATAACAAACAAACAGGTGCTTGAAAGAGCAGATATTTCCACAGTGCACACCCTCCTCAAGCAGAGACGCCTCCGGTGGCTGGGCAACATATCTCGAATGGAGGATGAACGTATTCCCAAAGATCTCCTTTACGGAGAACTAGCCACAGGAAAGAGGCCAACCGGAAGACCCCAAATGCGATATAGGGATGTGTGTAAACAAGATATGAAAACCATTGGAATAGATCCAGACACGTGGGAGAGAGCTGCAACAGACAGATGTTCCTGGAGAAGAGATGTACGAAACGGACTGGTGCTCTTTGAGCGCAATCAGATCCAAAAAACTGAGGAGAGACGGCACAGGCTCAAAGAGCAGTCACTTACTGCGGGACTTGCCTCGTCTTACAGATACGGAAACTGTGACAGGGATTGTCATTCTCGAATTGGACTATACAGTCACCAGCGGTGCTGCCAGGCACCTCCCAAGCGGCACAACTCTATAGTCCTTCAGGACTGAAAGAGGCCTACTACTATTCAATCTGGTAAACTCATTTATCGCCTATCTTCCAATAATGAGATGATGATATGTAGAACATTCACATACAGGTAGATCTGAAGTAATAAGCTCACAATTACAATAACCAATCTTGACTCACAATGTAGACCTATTTCCTACCCGAGTGAACTTGTAGAAGTTAAGTGTTAACAGTGAGAACATCAAGACGGTCTATGATAAAATATATCTAACATTACTGTCACGCCAAGTGGCGGAGATTGCTGTAGATTCTTTGTCGTATACTTTCTACGCAATGATTTCCACTTGTGAGGCGTATCTGGCATGGACATGACACCGTTTCATTGCCCTCATTAATTACAATTTATTCTTTTGGGCCTTTCGGAAAAGTGTTGTCCACTAAGGCCAGCATGTCAGTGTTCGTGATTTGATTTGTCGAGTTTACAGTCTGGATAACCGCCTCTACACTCTGGCCAGAACAAGTGCAGATAAATTCATACTTTGATCTTAACCGCCACTAGTAACAATTTTTAAGGGCTCGCGGTACCCACAGGGGCCAGAGCCGCGCCATCAGGTTCCCCCGTCCCCGTGTGTCATTCGTTTGACCTCTGCTTGTGGCCCTGAGAAGATCAAGTGCAGATAATACACTTTGATGTTAACCAAAATTTCAGAGTACAATTACTTTTTTTTTAACGTTTATTCCATACAAAGCAATGTGTATTTACAAGGTGTAATGTGTGTTTCTTTGTTTGTGTATATTACAGAGCGTTGCCGTTTGTTAGTGTTATGTGTCACATGCGTTAATAAAACAAATACATGCATATACAGTTATGATAATATGACATTCATAGCATAGTGCTGGTAAACACACATTCCTCGTTTCATTTCCGTATCCACAAGTGGAATGCATTATAACAAAGCGGACTCAGAAAGGACTCACTAACTCAGTTGGTTCTTTATAAATGGCGTTTTATTGCATTTTGATGACCACTACATGAATCTTGTTATAATTCCAAAATCAGAGACTTCTTTCTTTGGCCGTAGATGTTTACTGACTGCCCTAACAACAAACTACGTCACGACTTGAGCATCTCTCTCCTCATCCCATCCTGATGCTCAAGCGTGCTGTAGCTTTGCACACCTACATTCTGCTACAGCATGTTACCCCTGTCAATCTCTCTCTCTCTCTCTCTCTCTCTCTCTCTCTCTCTCTCTCTCTCTCTCTCTCACACACACACACACACACACACACACACACACACACACACACACACACACATTCCGTCTTGATCTCTTGCTTTCTGTAGATGATAGTGCATGGATTTCAGTGATCTAGAGCAATACACTTTACATTCTCATTCTATTTAAATTGTGTGTGTGTGTGGGTTGGGGGGGGGGGGGAGTTCCATGTGCATATATTAATATAATTACCTGTGTATCAAACAAAGCAATAGTTATATTTATCTAGATACCTACACGAATTACACATACTTGGCTACCCATATACAAATACGATACATGTTGGCCTTGGTATTCTACAACTATGTATTCGTTCTGGGAAATCATATTGAAAATAGGCAAAGAAAAAACAGCTGAACGCAATAATGCCTAGTGACCAGCAACCACTAGACACACAAAGCCGGTGGCCGGGTCTTACAAAGGACACGCAGCCAGTTTTCTACAAAGCCTTTGTTTCCCTAGGCCAGAGGAGCTGCGGCGTGTAATATCTGTGCTCTCCGATGCTTGTTTCCACCTAGTGAGAAGTGTTCCAAAGTATTTACAAAATAAACCGCACACAGGGCTCGCGTCGCGAGGCGCACACACGTTCAAAAATTTCCACAACAGTGACTGGTCTGGGACTCTCCCGTTCAAACTGCACTGTTGTTAGTCAAAACGACCGGGTGTCGGTATTATATGATAGCTCTCTGAGATAAAACATGTATATTCATATTCTATATTCCACATTCTACCATACAAGCATGCACCTATATGTGTGCATGTACATCTATATGCGTGCATGACCACATCAATACATGTTATGGGTATTCAATTGAGTAAACAAATAAAACGGTTTTATTTCGTTATGTCTGTGCGTTTGTGAATATTTGTGTTATTTTGTTTTGGAACATATGCAGTATTAAACGTGAATTGTACGTTTTGTATTTGTACAATGCGGCGTTTCTACAGGACCATACTAGGTACCTGTATTCTGCTAGAGAAATCAGCAATTTCGTGTGGTTGTCTTTGGTAGATTTGGGTAAAGTGTTTAAAAAAATTGCTTTGTACATATCTGTTTTCTTTTTAGTAAATGTTTCAATGAGTTGTCTCAGTGTGTCTAGTGCGGTTTGGACTGTTGGACAAGTGTAATAAATGTGATCTTCGGTTTCCTGTATGTTCCGCCCGCAGAGCTGACATTGTGTTATTTGTTTTGACCTGCGTGCTTGTTTTTCCGTAGTAGGTGACATGTTAAAGATTAAACGGTACGTAATTTCTCTGGCTTTGGGTTTGATGTGTGGATTGTGGAGATTAGTGAAAGTACATGTGTAGTCTTGTATGTAGTATTTTTGTCCCCATTTTATTCTGAGTCGTAGTGGGGGTGCTTGTTGATTGACTAGATATTTGTAGATCTGATTTGTTGTCTGGTGTAGTAAATGCTCGCGTCCTTGAAGTGCGTGTATGCATGTCTTGTAGAAAGCGGGTAGTGTTCCAAAATGGTGTGGTGAATTAAGTTGTATTCTTCTAAGGTGTTGCAGTCTGAGTTCTATGTAATAGAGTGCTAGTGGGTGTTTTTCAGGTTGATTGAGGATATGTCCTATGTGTTGGATTCTAAGCGATTGTATTTTTGTATCTATGTCTTGTAGTGCTATTCCTCCTTTTCTTTTGTCCTGTATGAGTGTTTTATGTTTGATGGAATAGATTGTGCTGCCAAAGATGAAACGTCTGATGTGTTTGTTGATGTCTGTGACTGTCTGTTTAGGAGGGTCTAGCACTGTGACTAAGTATATTATTTTGGGAATGACGAAAGTGTTAACTATGATGCTCCTACCAAATATTGTGGATGTCTTATACCTGTATCTGTGCAGCGTGTCTATAATTTTTTGTGTGAGGTTTTGCCATGTCTGTGCGTGCATCTGTCGGGAGTTATTAGGAAATGTTATCCCATATAGTTTGATGTTGTCTGTTTCTGTTAAGTCGGGAGGAAAGTCTGTTTTGTTTCGCCACTTACCGAGACCCATTATGTGTGATTTTTGTATGTTTAATTTTGCCCCACTCCCCTAACCAAACTGTGTAAAGGTGTGAAGTATATTTGTAACGGATGTTTTGTTGGTGGGGAAGAAAGCGGTTTCGTCTGCGTATGCAAGCAACTTCCGCTCTCCTCCGCCTGGTATGAATGTGCCTGTGATGTTGGTGTCTTGTCTGATTGCTTCTAGTAGTGGTTCTAAAACCAGCACATATAGGAGCGACGACAGAGGACATCCTTGTCTCACCGATCTTGTGAGCCGGAAGCCCGCAGTGAGTGTGTGGTTAACCAACACCTTACTCTCAGGATCCCGGTACAAGATCGCTATCCACCTCTCAAAGTACTGGCCTAAATTGCATTGTGTTAATGTCTTGTGTAGATAGGAGTGGGAAATTCTGTCAAAGGCTTTCTCCTGGTCTAGGGACAAAAGAGAGGCCTGACAGTCTTTCTCCTGTGTGTATGTGATGATGTCTCTAATAAAATGTGTATGCTGGTGAATGTTTCTATGTGGTACGCCGCATTGATGGTCTGGGTGTATGAGTGTTGACATAAAGGGTCTCAGTTTGTGGGTCAGTGCTCTGGTTAGTATTTTATAGTCTGTGTTGAGTAGAGATATGGGTCTGTAATTTTTCATCTGTGTCTTGTCTGTGTTGTGTTTAGGTATGAGTGTTATGTACGACATTTTGCAATTGTCTGGTAGTTGTTCTTTGTCAAAGGCGTCTTGATATACTTTAAGAAGAAGGCCACCTAAGATAGGAAAGAAATGTTGGTAGAATTCTACAGTCAAACCGTCCGGTCCTGGTGTCTTGTCTTTGTTCATTTTGCTGAGTGCGTGTGTTATGTCTGCTAGTGTTAGTTCTGTGTCTAGTGTGTCTTTGTCTGCATCTGACAGCTGTTTACTGTATTTTAGAAATTTGTCTTGTGTCTGTAATAATTATCTTAGAACTGGATTGTGCCTATGGTTAAGCAGATTTTTGGTAGGACCTACCACCCTTGAAGTAAGGAAGGTAATATCGTGTACGATATTATACAATTTTAAAAGTTATGTATGGATTACTACATGATAGTAAAAGCGAATAAAGAGTTTGTTTATTGCATGATTGCAGGAGAGATTCCACTTAAAGAGGCACTTAAAGTAAACTGTAACAATTAATCTCAACAAAAAATAATCACTATATCTTTTATATGAATACATAGCTAACGTTATCTCCCCTGCTGGCCTTATTATTGATATAGATTATAATAATTTCCCCTCATTGCCAATCTCGTGTAGTACATTGTTTTCAAACTGTATTTTATTTTTTGTTATGCACATTATTGAGAATACAGAACTAAACAACATAATGTTAGTGAACAATGATACTAATAACATCAAATAACGTAGGCGATCATGCACACGTTTATCGGCAAAGTGCATGAACACATGTCTACCAGCGGGTCAATGAGTGCACATCATCCACTGCACGGTGGTGTAAAGAAGAGAAAGGCAGTAGCTTAGAAATAGTGAACTCCTGGAAGGGTCTGCTCGAGCATGCATTCGAAAGGTCTGTTCAACTGAGGAAATAAATTCTTGTGACTGATAGAGACAAGTGCGAGCAACATGTAATACATTCTTGTTAGTACTCATCAGACCGGATAGAAGTGAAGACAACAACACCCGACATTGTCAAAGGCAGAAGCTTAAGTCTTTACATTTGACAGTTCGTCTTAAGGTAAGTAGTCATCTAAAGCAGGGGTTTAGTTAGTTAGTTAATTAGTTAGTTAGGTAGTTAGTTAGTTAGTTAGTTAGTTAATTAGTTAGTTAGGTAGTTATTTAGTTAGTTAGTTAAGTAGTTAGTTAGTTAATTAGTTAGTTAGTTAGTTAGTCAGTTAGTTAGTTAGATATTTAGTTACTTAGTTAGTTAGTTAGTTAGTTAGTTAGTCGGTTAGATAGTTAGTTAGTCGGTTAGTTAGTTTGTTAGTCGGTTAGTTAGTTAGTTAGTTAGTTAGATAGTTAGATAATTAGTTAATTAGTTAGTTACTTATATAGTTAGTTAGTTAGTTATTTAGTTAGTTAGTTAGTTAGTTAGCTAGTTAGTTAGTTAGTTAGTTAGTTAGTTAGTTAGATAATTAGTTAGTTAGTTAGTTAGGTAGATAGTTAGTTAGTTAATTAGTTAGTTAGTTAGTTAGTTCGTTAGATAGTTAGTTAGTTAGTTATTTAGTTAGTTAGCTAGCTAGCTAGCTAGTTAGTTAGTTAGATAGTTAGTTAGTTAGCTAGTTAGTTAGTTAGTTACTTAGATAGTTAGATAGTTAGTTAGTTAGTTAGTTAGTTAGTCGATTAGTTAGTTAGTTAGTCGGTTAGTTAGATAGTTAGTTAGTTGGTCAGTTAGTTAATAGGTATTTGGCTAGCTATCTAGTTAGTTAGTTAGATAGTTAGTTAGTTAGTTAGTTAGATAGTTAGTTAGTTAGTTAGTTAGCTAGTTAGTTAGTTAGTTAGTTAGTTAGATAGTTAGTTAGTTAGTTATTTAGATAGTTAGTTAGTTAGTTAGTTAGTTAGTTAGATAGTTAGTTAGTTAGTTAGTTAGATAGTTAGTTACTTAGTTAGTTAGTTAGTTAGTTAGTTAGCTAGTCGGTTAATTAGTTAGTTATTTAGTTAGTTAGTCGGTTAGATAGTTAGTTAGTCGGTTAGTTGGTTAGTTGGTTAGTTAGTTAGTTAGTTATTTAGATAGTTAGTTAGTTAGTTACTTAGATAGTTAGATAGTTAGTTAGTTAGTTAGTTAGTTAGTTAGTTAGTTGGTTAGTTAGTTAGTTAGTTAGTTAGCTAGTTAGTTAGTTAGATAGTTAGTTAGTTAGATAGTTAGATAGTTAGTTAGTTAGTTAGTTAGTTAGTTAGGTAGATAGTTAGTTAATTAATTAGTTAGTTAGTTAGTTAGTTCGTTAGATAGTTAGTTAGTTAGTTTGTTAGTTAGTTAGCTAGCTAGCTAGCTAGCTAGTTAGTTAGTTAGATAGTTAGTTAGTTAGCTAGTTAGTTAGTTAGTTTGTTAGATAGTTAGTTAGTTAGTTAGTTAGTTAGATAGTTAGTTAGTTAGACAGTTAGTTAGTTAGATAGTTAGTTAGTTAGTTAGTTAGTTAGTTAGTTAGTTAGTCAGTCAGTCAGTCAGTAAGTTAGTTAGTTAATTAATTAGTTAGTTAGTTAGTTAGTTCGTTAGATATTTAGTTAGTTAGTTAGTTAGTTAGTTAGCTAGCTAGCTAGCTAGTTAGTTAGTTAGATAGTTAGTTAGTTAGATAGATAGTTAATTAGTAAGTTAGATAGTTAGTTAGATAGTTAGTTAGATAGTTAGTTAGATAGATAGTTAATTAGTAAGTTAGATAGTTAGTTAGTTGGTTAGTTAATTAGTTATTTAGTTATTTAGTTAATTAGTTAGTTAGTCCCCATATCACACCCATGGCACACGGAACTATCAATCACAAAGAGAACTGATTACTCACATCAGAAGACAGTCCACATTTTGGGGCATGCGGTGAGAAGGGGAAAGCTGGAATATGTCGTCACAAAAAGAAGACTGGATGGGAAGAGGGGCAGGGGGAGACAGAGAAAATGCCAAACAGTCTGAGATCGTGGCAATGAGAAAAGTAGGTATCAGAAATTATTGGAAACATGAGAGACAGAAGAATGCGGACAGACATGATCACCAAAGCCACACAGCAGGGACTATAAGAAGAACAAACTTGTTCATTGGAAATCGTGTATGTACAACCTGCTCCCAACTGTTGTAGTTTGGGGCACACTTAAAGTGTTTAAAATGTCGGCGTCTCTGGCATCGCATTATGACTTTCAGCTTTTGTATTGCCTAATCACTCATGTGTCCTCTAACTTCTTTGCAGTTAGAGAAAAAAAAATACATAATCTCTTCAGTGCAAAGTTTGTGACATGCCTTCTTTCTTGGACATCCGCACTCATACAATATATTCTGAACATTATAGGGTTTGGCTGGCCATGGAGGCCTACCACTTCCCCTTCAAGAGAAACTCAAATATGAGCACACCTAGCCTTCTTAAATGTAAAAAAACAATACCATTTTAATTACAGGGAACTTGATATAATCTGACGAATATTTTTACAATACGTTACAAGCAGATGGGCAGTATTCTATAACTTCTACTTATATTAAAAGATTTTTATCTAGATTCTTATCGCAGATTTTAAGAAATCAAAGTATTTCTAACTATAAAATGATGCTTTGAAAATGAAATATTTAGGCTCTATAGAACCAAAAATCTATAAAAGAGAAGATTGCCTCCCTTTGTCTAAATCACATTGTTGTTAGTACGCTTGCCTACAAAGACAGAGATCCAACAGCAGGTTTATCGACCAGGATAATTCTTGGGCCGATCCAGTCTATTTAGAATAAGTACCAACATTATTTAGTATTATCTGTAAATTATGTGGGAGGTGAGTTGATGCCTAAAAGACAGGCTTCTATCAAAAGCAACTCCCAGGTACTGCAGTCTGCTTTCTCTAATCATATTTCTGCCATTTATCGAGAGGCTTGGGAAAGCTTTAACAATCCTATTGTTCAGTGAGCACCACAAGACCTTTATGGGTCTGAGCTGAAACTTAATAAATGTATATGCCGCTGTTGATTCTTTTGTTACAAAGGAACGACGGGACTAACTTATGGAGCTGGAGAACATCCCATGCAGTAGGCTGCTCACTGTACGATGTGGCGACTTGAATGTACGAAACAGAGACTGGGACAATACCGGGGAAAACCGACAGGGAAATGCCCTTGCAGAAGCCATGATGGATTCAGAAGTAGTCTGCATAACCGATGGGAGGTCATCTAGAATGGGGATGAGACCTGGTGATGTTGACACGACTATTGACCTGGCAATTCTTACCAAGTCGGCAGTGAGTGAGTGGCACCTTGCAGTCTTGACAGACCAAAGTATGTGAGTTAGAATGTGGTAAACATTCCATTACAATGTCTGGGCATAGCTTCAGAGAATCATGTGGTGCCCAAACGACATGTTCAGTCGGCAGTATTGAATGTTAAATGGACTATTCTGTGTGATCATGGGAGTGACCATCTACCCTGTTCACTATTGATTTCTAAGTCCAACAAGACCAACGCTGTTAGAGCACCATGGCCCTTTAAATATCAGAGGGAATACACCCTTATGGGTCGTCTCAGATAGAGGGAATGCAGTGTCACTAGCAAACCTACTTATGTGCAGCCTCCTTGGTGGACCTCTGAGGTAGAACGTGCATGGAAATCCAAGAGAGCAGCAGTTAAACAGTTACAGAAAGTGCGGCGGACACCTCAAAGATCACAAGACGAAATGGAGAAAGCTTCGCAAGAAAAGAAAGCTAAGGTGGAGGAATTTTAATCGCTGTGCAACAGAGCCCACAAGAGCGAAAAAGGAACCCTTTATGAATGAGATTAGAGGAGATACAACACAGGGACATTTCTGCAAATTTGCATAGACAGATGGAAAGGAAAGATCGTCCTGCCACAGTGGGTACAATATACAGAGATAGCGGTTCGCGTTTGACAATGGACAAAGAGAAAGGGGAAGCTTTCCTGCAGAGATTTAGCACTGAAGGTCAGAACGATGGGGACATCAGAGGCTAAGTTAGAAATCTATCTGGTACCATTAAAGATACCTACTGTGAGGATACCATTCAGCTAGACCAGGGGGTCACCAAACTTTTTTCTCGGCGGGCCTGATAACTGAGAAAATTACGAGTGCGGGCTCATTCTTTACAATACTTGCGACGGGCTCCGTGGCGAAGGTCTTACGGACGCGGTTCGTAATCCCGTATACCCGCATTCGAAATATAGGTGCGCTCGATTTGGCAGCAGACTGCATTGCGCTGATCTTTTACACTCTGGTATGGGTGCGGGTCGTTCAGAAAGCAATGACAAACTACTGAACGTAAACATGCCAAGACATCAACAACAGCTAAAAATGCTTGTGTTGACTGCAAACGTCCTGTAAAGGATATGCAACTAACTTTAACAACACTTGCAAGCCAGAATGAACGCTCTGGGGAAAAAAAAGACGAATAACTAAGTTAATCATGGGTGAGTGGCGTGTTATGCATACAAACAACAAAGACAGCCAACATATTTATTTACTACAAAAGGTTATCAAAGAAGGCAACGTTAGTAACAAAAATAGTTACATCAGACCCAGTGTGCACATATACGAATCTCACAAACTAAGCAGCAAAAAAGGTTAGTGGGATTTGTGAAGTTGATATTTGGCTTTCAAGATTTTATCTATGTTTGGTTTGGAATTGCAGCATCCAATCTAGAAAACTGCTTTCAAATGTTCATCAGTCAATCTCGTTCGATGTATTGATTTCACATATTTCATTTTTGAAAATGTTTGCTCACAGACATAAGTTGTTCCAAACACTGATACCATTTTTTTCCCATATCCTTTACAGGACATCGCTGTCAACATCAGCATCTTTCATCTGATTGTTGATTTCTTGGCAAGATTACGTTCAGTTGTTTGCTATTGCTTTCTGAGCAACCGGCTCACCTAACCCGTAATTTTCCGACTCGGAGAGATCCGCTACTAATTCTTGCTCACATCACGTTACTTACGAGAGTATACGATATTACGTAGAAATTCGTGTAATCCCTAGATCAAAGATACCGGCACTGATGCCATACCAGCGGCAGATTACTTCAGTTTCGGAAACTCAACCTCAGCTAAGCAGCGGTAAAATTCAAACAGTTTTCCTTTTCTGTACTTCTCTTTCAACAAGTCATTTGCTTGCAAATCAGTGAGCTTCAACTGAATTTCAACTGGCACATCATCAAGGTTACAATCAAACGGATTCTGGAGCAGAAGAATGTTACTTTCAATTCTGTCAAGATCTGAAAATCTCTCCACACAAATGCTTCTTCAAGACACGAATAATTGTTTTTTCGGAAAATCGAGTTTGACATCTTCAGCGATTGTAGGGCAAAACTCTTTGAAACAGTGAAAATGAGAAACGTTTTCTCCTTCCAGTTGTATTACAAACAATGACAGCTTTCTCCAAAATCCTTTTGATGATTCTGTAGAGATCACAGACGAGATTATACTTTCCCAGAAGTTTCAAATTCAGATCATTCGTGTTTGATGTGATGTCGACCAAAAATGACAACTTTGACAGCCAAGTAGGATCTGGCAGCTGTGGATCAGCTCTATTGTTGTCAGTGAGGAAAACATCTGTTTCTTTTCGGCGCTTGTAAAAACGAAACAGGACTTGACCGCAGCTGGGCCACACTCACTGATGTGTGATAAGGACAGCCACAGAAGTCAGAATCAATTTCTTTAAGAAAAGACTTTAACTGACGGTGACTGAGTGCATGTCCCCGAATGAAGTTCGCAGCAGAAGCAACTGGATTCAGTACACAAGAAGAAGACAAGCAAGTAAGCTGATTGGTAGAAATTACCAGTGAGTTGAAATGAACACCTTAAAAGTGTGATAGACATGACAATAACCATGCCATTGTCTTGTAACCTGTCAATATTGTTGTTAAGAATGTCAGGGCGAACACTGTGACATAACGACAGTTTAAGAATGGTCGCAGTGGAATGTGGATTTTAATGTATGAGAATATTGGCTTAATTATGTCTAGGGGATTTAGGTTTGATTCTCTTTCACTTCTAGAATGCAAGGTGATCATGGAATTCTACCATAAACACAAGATGGAAAATAGTTTAGTTCTGGTTATAGTTGTGTTTATGTGTAATTCTCCATTCCCACTTGTCACCCTGGTAAATTGTATATAGTGCTAGAGGACATTGCTTGTTTACAACGTATAAAACAACCACTGTTGAACAAACATCAACATTTTATGGGGACGTAAACAGCAACATTTTTGGACAAACAGTTCAGTCATTAAATCAAGATCTGTAGTAACATATATATAATTGTAATGACCACCCTTAATTTCCAGAACAGGCATTGGAATGATCTTCAATTTAAAACATATACATTAACACCCTTGTCCCAAGAAACAGCATTGTTATTACAAACAACACAATAACCACAAATTGGTTCTACCTCTTTTACAAAAATAAAAGCAAAACAATGGTCTAAGTTCAGAAAAACCAAACATATAAAACAATTGTTTCTGACACCCTGTACAACTCTCATAATTAAAAATATTAATGAGATTGTGTCAGAATATTCAACCGAAACAAAAACCACTATTTGGTTATACACATCATTTAAAAAAAGCTGCTGACTTATACATCCATGGCATGAAAACTTTACATAGAAAGCATCATTAGTACTAATAATTAAACAAATTATTTAATTACAGTCTTTTTCCTTAGGTGTTGCTGTCGGTTATTCTTCTCCAGTGTGAAACAGATAATGTCCACATTTATCCGCGACAGAAATAAATGTACTCACATTCTGTTCTACTTACATTATGTCCACTAAAGTTGGCTGGTGAATATTTATAATCCATATTCGGAAATAAATTTATCACATATCCCCTCCACGAGCCTGAATTCACGAATCTTCTGTTGCAAGTGGCTCGGTGTCAGTGTGAAATTGAGGCCTTAGATTGGTCATACCTTCAGAAGTCTTCCTTGAGTCTTGGCACAAGGATCTTCCCTATATCACCATATACGATGAAAATGATGACAGCCTTTCAGCTTCTCGGCTTCTGATATCCTACCCCCAGTTATGTTCACACAGATTTTTCACCCACCTAGTCTTAGTCTATAACCTATTCCACACTTGATGATGGCATTTAGGCTGACATGGGACCAGCAAAGAGTTCTGATTCAGTATTTCTTTTTCCAGTGTAGGACATGCAATGCTGTGAGTAATTCTTTCCTTTCATCTGGAACTATGTCCAGGATTGGTCTTCTGGAGGCATGGAACTGAAGATTATTATTGCCAACACACAAACAGAGAGTCACAATAATCAGATGATTCTTTGGGTTGCATGCGTAGGGGCATTTACTCCGCTAGCTTCTTTCATATGGTCTTCTTGCTGGTGTTCAGGTGAGATCTCGAGTGGTTCTGGCTTCTTTCAGGGTGTTGCAGATTTGGCACCTTGAAGTAATCAGGTTTCTCAGTTGTTTTTCAGTTGATATTAAATTGGTATTCAGTTGGTACCTTGGTTGTGCTTGCTTATGTTGTTTCAGTGTCTCTTCCCATTAGGTGTTCATTGTCTTGAACCTTATGTTGACTTTTACTTCTATGACCTGACATGTGTCACTGGAGGATTTTGTGTATGTGAAACTGGAAGTCGCAGACAATCGGATGATTTCTTTCTGCTTCAGGTGTATATCCATTGACTCCACTAGTTTCTTTGTCCACTCTGTCTAATTGTGAATCAGGCGGAACGTTCCAATGATAATAAGGAACGCCGTCCCGTTGTATCCCGACATAAGTCAGAACTCATCAACTCCGTTGGTAAATCCACCGTGAATGACAAAGCCAGCTAATAATTGTAGCAGTCAACTGTTTGGTTTAGGTCCAGACTAGGTTTATGTTAGGTTGCCATTTATCACTTCCTACTGGCAGATAACCTAGGATCTAGTTTACTGATGCAGTCCAAACAAAAACCACCACTTGCTTCTCGTCTAGAACTGGAAATAACAAAAGAATACAGACAGGCATTAATACCTTGTGGTGTGATAACATTTTTACAACTACAAACAAAAAAGGGGAAGGCAATCGGAGACTTGTTCCAATGTCTCCCTTGTACTTCGTCGCTTGTTGTTGAGCTATTCTAGCTCTTAATGTGAGTAAGGTATTCTCTCACTCAATATTCTGTTCTGATGTTGTTACGGGGACTATTTGATGGATCAAAGAGTTCCTTACCATTCAATCCACATTAATGTTATATCTGGCATAACTTGACAAGGATTTCTGAGCCATAGGCCTCTTGTCTCATTATTCCCCATCTCTTTTCTACAGCTGTAAACTATAGGCCACAGCTATTCATCATTATCTTCTTGTGTACTGACATACCCACGGTTTCCTACACCATCTCATCATGTTTCCACAGAAATCACATTACACTGTATATTCCCCACAGCACAAGTAACAACCATGAAAAGAATTATATATATATATATATATATATATATATATATATATATATATATATATATATATATATATATATACCTAATAGTGCTATCTAGCTAGTTAGTTAGTTAGATAGTTGGTTAGTTAGTTAGTTAGTTAGTTAGTTAGTCAGTCGGTTATTTAGTTAGTTAGTTAGGTAGTTAGTTAGTTAGATTGTTAGATAGTTAGATAGTTAGTTAGTTAGTTAGTTAGATAGATAGTTAGTTAGTTAGTTAGTTAGTTAGTTAGTCGATTAGTTAGTTAGTTAGTCGGTTAGTTAGTTAGTTAGTTAGTTAGATAGATAGTTTGTTAATTAGTTAGTTAGTTAGTTAGATAGTTAGTAAGTTTGTTATTTATTTAGTTAGTAAGTTAATTAATTAGATAGTTAGTTAGTTAGTTAGTTAGCTAGTTAGTTAGTTATTTAGTTAGATAGTTAGTTAGTTAGTTAGTTAGATAGTTAGTTAGTTAGTTAGTTAGTTTGTTTGTTAGATAGTTAGATAGTAAGATAGTTAGTTAGTTAGTTAGTTAGTTAGTTAGTTAGTTAGTTAGTCGGTTAATTAGTTAGTTAGTTAGTTTGTTAGTTAGTTAGTTAGTTAGTCGGTTAGTTAGTTAGTTAGTCGGTTAGTTATTTAGTTAGTTAGTTAGTTATTTAATTAGTTAATTAGTTAGTTAGATAAATAGTTAGCTAGTTAGTTAGTTACTTATTTACTTAGATAGTTAGATAGTTAGTTAGTTAGTTAGTTAGTTAGTTAGTCGACTAGTTAGTTAGTCGGTTAGTTAGATAGTTAGTTAGTTGGTCAATTAGTTAGTTAGTTATTTAGCTAGCTATCTAGTTAGTTAGTTAGATAGTTAGTTAGTTCGTTAGTTAGTTAGTTAGTTAGTTAGATAGTTAGTTAATTAGTTAGTTAGTTAGTTAGTCAGTTAGTTAGTTAGTTAGATAGTTAGTTACTTAGTTAGTTAGTTAGTTAGTTAGCTAGTCGGTTAATTAGTTAGTTAGTTAGTTAGTTAGTTAGTCGGTTAGATAGTTAGTTAGTCGGTTAGTTAGTTAGTTAGTCGGTTAGTTAGTTAGTTAGTTAGATAATTAGTTAATTAGTTAGTTACTTATATAGTTAGATAGTTAGTTAGTTAGTTAGTTAGTTATTTAGTTAGTTAGTTAGTTAGTTAGCTAGTTAGTTAGTTAGTTAGTTAGTTGGTTAGTTTGTTAGATAATTAGTTAGTTAGTTAGTTAGGTAGATAGTTAGTTAGTTAATTAGTTAGTTAGTTAGTTAGTTAGTTCGTTAGATAGTTAGTTAGTTATTTAGTTAGTTAGCTAGCTAGCTAGCTAGCTAGTTAGTTAGATAGTTAGTTAGTTAGCTAGTTAGTTAGTTAGTTACTTAGATAGTTAGATAGTTAGTTAGTTAGTTAGTTAGTTAGTCGACTAGTTAGTTAGTTAGTCGGTTAGTTAGATAGTTAGTTAGTTGGTCAGTTAGTTAATAGGTATTTGGCTAGCTATCTAGTTAGTTAGTTAGATAGTTAGTTAGTTAGTTAGTTAGATAGTTAGTTAGTTAGTTAGTTAGCTAGTTAGTTAGTTAGTTAGTTAGTTAGATAGTTAGTTAGTTAGTTAGTTAGATAGTTAGTTACTTAGTTAGTTAGTTAGTTAGCTAGTCGGTTAATTAGTTAGTTAGTTAGTTAGTCGGTTAGATAGGTAGTTAGTCGGTTAGTTGGTTAGTTGGTTAGTTAGTTAGTTAGTTAGATAGTTAGTTAGTTAGTTACTTAGATAGTTAGATAGTTAGTTAGTTAGTTAGTTAGTTAGTTAGTTGGTTAGTTAGTTAGTTAGTTAGTTAGCTAGTTAGTTAGTTAGATAGTTAGTTAGATAGTTAGATAGTTAGTTAGTTAGTTAGTTAGTTAGGTAGATAGTTAGTTAATTAATTAGTTAGTTAGTTAGTTAGTTCGTTAGATAGTTAGTTAGTTAGTAGTTAGTTAGTTAGTTAGCTAGCTAGTTAGCTAGTTAGTTAGTTAGATAGTTAGTTAGTTAGCTAGTTAGTTAGTTAGTTTGTTAGATAGTTAGTTAGTTAGTTAGTTAGTTAGATAGTTAGTTAGTTAGACAGTTAGTTAGTTAGATAGTTAGTTAGTTAGTTAGTTAGTTAGTTAGTTAGTTAGTTAGTCAGTCAGTCAGTAAGTTAGTTAGTTAGGTAGGTAGTTAGTTAGTTAGTTAGTTAGTTAGTTAGTTAGTTAGATAGATAGTTAATTAGTAAGTTAGATAGTTAGTTAGATAGTTAGTTAGTTGGTTAGTTAATTAGTTATTTAGTTATTTAGTTAATTAGTTAGTTAGTCCCCATATCACACCCATGGCACACGGAACTATCAATCACAAAGAGAACTGATACTCACATCAGAAGACAGTCCACATTTTGGGGCATGCGGTGAGAAGGGGAAAGCTGGAATATGTCGTCACAAAAAGAAGACTGGATGGGAAGAGGGGCAGGGGGAGACAGAGAAAATGCCAAACAGTCTGAGATCGTGGCAATGATAAAAGTAGGTATCAGAAATTATTGGAAACATGAGAGACAGAAGAATGCGGACAGACATGATCACCAAAGCCACACAGCAGGGACTATAAGAAGAACAAACTTGTTCATTGGAAATCGTGTATGTACAACCTGCTCCCAACTGTTGTAGTTTGGGGCACACTTAAAGTGTTTAAAATGTCGGCGTCTCTGGCATCGCATTATGACTTTCAGCTTTTGTATTGCCTAATCACTCATGTGTCCTCTAACTTCTTTGCAGTTAGAGAAAAAAAAATACATAATCTCTTCAGTGCAAAGTTTGTGACATGCCATCTTTCTTGGACATCCGCATTCATACAATATATTCAGAACATTATAGGGTTTGGCTGGCCATGGAGGCCTACCACTTCCCCTTCAAGAGAAACTCAAATACGAGAGACCGCCTTCGTAAATGTAAATATTTTTATTTTAACTACAGGGAACATGATATATTCTCGCTAATATTTTTACAATACGTTACAAGCAGATGTGCAGCATTCTATAAGTTTTACTTATATTAAAAGAGTTTTTTCTACATTCTTATCGCAGATTTTAAGAAATCAAAGTATTTCTAACTATAAAATGATGCTTTGAAAATGAAATATTTAGGCTCTATAGAACCAAACATCTATAAAAGAGAAGATTGCCTCCCTTTGTCTAAATCACATCGTTGTTAATACACTTGCCTACCAAGACAGAGATCCAACAGCAGGTTTATCGACCAGGATAATTCTTGGGCCGATCCAGTCTATTTAGAATAAGTACCAACATTATTTAGTATTATCTGTAAATTATGTGGGAGGTGAGTTGATGCCTAAAAGACAGGCTTCTATCAAAAGCAACTCCCAGGTACTGCAGTCTGCTTTCTCTAATCATATTACTGCCATTTATAGAGAGGCTTGGGAAAGCTTTAACAATCCTATTGTTCAGTGAGCACCACAAGACCTTTATGGGTCTGAGCTGAAACTTAATAAATGTATATGCCGCGGTTGATTCTTTTGTTACAAAGGAACGACGGGACTAACTTATGGAGCTGGAGAACATCCCATGCAGTAGGCTGCTCACTGTACGATGTGGCGACTTGAATGTACGAAACAGAGACTGGGACAATACCGGGGAAAACCGACAGGGAAATGCCCTTGCAGAAGCCATGATGGATTCAGAAGTAGTCTGCATAACCGATGGGAGGTCATCTAGAATGGGGATGAGACCTGGTGATGTTGACACGACTATTGACCTGGCAATTCTTACCAAGTCGGCAGTGAGTGAGTGGCACCTTGCAGTCTTGACAGACCAAAGTATGTGAGTTAGAATGTGGTAAACATTCCATTACAATGTCTGGGCATAGCTTCAGAGAATCATCTGGTGCCCAAACGACATGTTCAGTCGGCAGTATTGAATGTTAAATGGACTATTCTGTGTGACCATGGGAGTGACCATCTACCCTGTTCACCATTGATTTCTAAGTCCAACAAGACCAACGCTGTTAGAGCACCATGGCCCTTTAAATATCAGAGGGAATACACCCTTATGGGTCGTCTCAGATAGAGGGAATGCAGTGTCACTAGCAAACCTACTTACGTGCAGCCTCCTTGGTGGACCTCTGAGGTAGAACGTGCATGGAAATCCAAGAGAGCAGCAGTTAAACAGTTACAGAAAGTGCGGCGGACACCTCAAAGATCACAAGACGAAATGGAGAAAGCTTCGCAAGAAAAGAAAGCTAAGGTGGAGGAATTTTAATCGCTGTGCAACAGAGCCCACAAGAGCGAAAAAGGAACCCTTTATGAATGAGATTAGAGGAGATACAACACAAGGACATTTCTGCAAATTTGCATAGACAGATGGAAAGGAAAGATCGTCCTGCCACAGTGGGTACAATATACAGAGATAGCGGTTAGCGTTTGACAATGGACAAAGAGAAAGGGGAAGCTTTCCTGCAGAGATTTAGCACTGAAGGTCAGAACGATGGGGACATCAGAGGCTAAGTTAGAAATCTATCTGGTACCATTAAAGATACCTACTGTGAGGATACCATTCAGCTAGACCAGGGGGTCACCAAACTTTTTTCTCGGCGGGCCTGATAACTGAGAAAATGACGAGTGCGGGCCGCATACTCATTCTGTACAATACTTGCGACGGGCTCCGTGGCGAAGGTCTTACGGACGCGGTTCGTAATCCCGTATATCCGCATTCGAAATATAGGTGCGCTCGATTTGGCAGCAGACTGCATTGCGCTGATCTTTTACACTCTGGTATGGGTGCGGGTCGTTCAGAAAGCAATGACAAACTACTGAACGTAAACATGCCAAGACATCAACAACAGCTAAAAATGCTTGTGTTGACTGCAAACGTCCTGTAAAGGATATGCAACTAACTTTAACAACACTTGCAAGCCAGAATGAACGCTCTGGGGAAAAAAAGACGAATAACTAAGTTAATCATGGGTGAGTGGCGTGTTATGCATACAAACAACAAAGACAGCCAACATATTTATTTACTACAAAAGGTTATCAAAGAAGGCAACGTTAGTAACAAAAATAGTTACATCAGACCCAGTGTGCACATATACGAATCTCACAAACTAAGCAGCAAAAAAGGTTAGTGGGATTTGTGAAGTTGATATTTGGCTTTCAAGATTTTATCTATGTTTGGTTTGGAATTGCAGCATCCAATCTAGAAAACTGCTTTCAAATGTTCATCAGTCAATCTCGTTCGATGTATTGATTTCACATATTTCATTTTTGAAAATGTTTGCTCACAGACATAAGTTGTTCCAAACACTGATACCATTTTTTTTCCATATCCTTTACAGGACATCGCTGTCAACATCAGCATCTTTCATCTGATTGTTGATTTCTTGGCAAGATTACGTTCAGTTGTTTGCTATTGCTTTCTGAGCAACCGGCTCACCTAACCCGTAATTTTCCGACTCGGAGAGATCCGCTACTAATTCTTGCTCACATCACGTTACTTACGAGAGTATACGATATTACGTAGAAATTCGTGTAATCCTTAGATCAAGGATACCGGCACTGATGCCATACCAGCGGCAGATTACTTCAGTTTCGGAAACTCAACCTCAGCTAAGCAGCGGTAAAATTCAAACAGTTTTCCTTTTCTGTACTTCTCTTTCAACAAGTCATTTGCTTGCAAATCAGTGAGCTTCAACTGAATTTCAACTGGCACATCATCAAGGTTACAATCAAACGGATTCTGGAGCAGAAGAATGTTACTTTCAATTCTGTCAAGATCTGAAAATCTCTCCACACAAATGCTTCTTCAAGACACGAATAATTGTTTTTCGGAAAATCGAGTTTGACATCTTCGGCGATTGTAGGGCAAAACTCTTTGAAACAGTGAAAATGAGAAACGTTTTCTCCTTCCAGTTGTATTACAAACAATGACAGCTTTCTCCGAAATCCTTTTGATGATTCTGTAGAGATCACAGACGAGATTATACTTTCCCAGAAGTTTCAAATTCAGATCATTCGTGTTTGATGTGATGTCGACCAAAAATGACAACTTTGACAGCCAAGTAGGATCTGGCAGCTGTGGATCAGCTCTATTGTTGTCAGTGAGGAAAACATATGTTTCTTTTCGGCGCTTGTAAAAACGAAACAGGACTTGACCGCAGCTGGGCCACACTCACTGATGTGTGATAAGGACAGTCACAGAAGTCAGAATCAATTTCTTTAAGAAAAGACTTTAACTGACGGTGACTGAGTGCATGTCCCCGAATGAAGTTCGCAGCAGAAGCAACTGATTCAGTACACAAGAAGAAGACAAGCAAGTAAGCTGATTGGTAGAAATTACCAGTGAGTTGAAATGAACACCTTAAAAGTGTGATAGACATGACAATAACCATGCCATTGTCTTGTAACCTGTCAATATTGTTGTTAAGAATGTCAGGGCGAACACTGTGACATAACGACAGTTTAAGAATGGTCGCAGTGGAATGTGGATTTTAATGTGTGAGAATATTGGCTTAATTATGTCTAGGGGATTTAGGTTTGATTCTCTTTCACTTCTAGAATGCAAGGTGATCATGGAATTCTACCATAAACACAAGATGGAAAATAGTTTAGTTCTGGTTATAGTTGTGTTTATGTGTAATTCTCCATTCCCACTTGTCACCCTGGTAAATTGTATATAGTGCTAGAGGACATTGCTTGTTTACAACGTATAAAACAACCACTGTTGAACAAACATCAACATTTTATGGGGACGTAAACAGCAACATTTTTGGACAAACAGTTCAGTCATTAAATCAAGATCTGTAGTAACATATATATAATTGTAATGACCACCCTTAATTTCCAGAACAGGCATTGGAATGATCTTCAATTTAAAACATATACATTAACACCCTTGTCCCAAGAAACAGCATTGTTATTACAAACAACACAATAACCACAAATTGGTTCTACCTCTTTTACAAAAATAAAAGCAAAACAATGGTCTAAGTTCAGAAAAACCAAACATATAAAACAATTGCGGCATGCGGGAGTACAAGGAAATGAGCGGGCTGACAAGCTCGCAGGTGAGGCTACTGTTGAGGGCGGACGCGCCATGGACCAGGCTGACATTCTGAATGCTCTACGAGAAGTGAGACTTTTGCAAGAACCAAGTGATGACTGTGAATCTACAACAATGGCCAGACTGCGAGAGCAGCAAATTAAAAGAGGGGTGGCCAAACAAGAACACTACACGCTGCGGGATTTGCTGAGGAGGGGATCCGAGCACTTATGGACTGAATGGTCCGATGTGCAACGAGGATGATCTGTCGACTAACTAACTAACTAACTAGTCTTTAAATCAAACAAACCCCTCATCTCTTTCTCTCTCTCTCACACACACACACACACAAACATTTTCTTATGGTTCACTTTACTTCAGTCTGTATCTTCAAGTAAGCTATAATTAAGTTACTTATGATCTCATAATCGACACAGTTAATGATGTCACAATAAGTGCCTTTTTAAAATTTAGTTACTCTTGGCTTCAAAGTTTCATAATTTCCTAAAGTATGTGAGTGATATCTGGCAATCAAAGAATTACCTGATGCAAAGGCTATTCTAACATAATTAGACTGCATTTATTTTTATTTCTTTTAAACTAAATTATTTTCAGAACATCTTTTAGTTTTTTTGTTTTCGTTATTCCTGTATCCCTCAATGGGGAACAGGCTGTCAACCAGCTCAGCCCAAGCTGTCCTATCTTTAACTGTACCATACAGCTCTGTCCATCTACCCATATTATTGTGTTCTGTCTGTACCATACAGCTGTATCCATGTCCTATCCATATTATTGTGTTCTGTCTGTACCATACAGCTGGATCCATGTCCTATCCATATTATTGTGTTCTGTCTGTACCATACAGCTCTGTTCATGTCCTATCCATATTATTCTGTTCTGTCTGTACCATACAGCTGGATCCATGTCCGATCCATATTATTCTGTTCCGTCTGTACCATACAGCTGTATCCATGTCCTATCCATATTATTCTGTTGTCTGTACCATACAGCTGTATCCATGTCCTATCCATATTATTCCGTTCTGTCTGTACCATACAGATGTATCCATGTCCTATCCATATTATTCTGTTCTGTCTGTACCATACAGCTGTATCCATGTCCTATCCATATTATTCTGTTCTGTCTGTACCATACAGCTGTATCCATGTCCTATCCATATTATTCTGTTGTCTGTACCATACAGCTGTATCCATGTCCTATCCATATTATTCTGTTCCGTCTGTACCATACATCTGTATCCATGTCCTATCCATATTATTCTGTTCTGTCTGTACCATACAGCTGTATCCATGTCCTATCCATATTATTCTGTTCTGTCTGTACCATACAGCTGTATCCATGTCCCATCCATATTATTCTGTTCTGTCTGTACCATACAGCTGTATCCATGTCCCATCCATATTATTCTGTTCTGTCTGTACCTCTCTTCTCTGTGTGTTTTTGGGTATTTATTCATTTTCAGAACATGACAACTCTATAATTGTGTAGATATTTCAAAATAGTTTTGCATGAAATCAATCTTCTCTTCCAACTTGGGGAAGTGGGGTAGGGGTATCCCCTATCAAAGGAGAAGTAAGGCGCCTCCTTCCATCCGCTAGCCTACGGGACACCCTTGGGCAAGGTGGAGTACCCGTTTAGCCCCCCGATCAGGGTTACGTGAAGCCATGGGTGCAGGTGGTGGATGAAGATGGAGAGCAGCCGACAGATAGTTGTAGGTTATGGTCTCCACCTTCACGACGGTAGGCAGAGGATCTCCTTTTTTGAGGAGACAATGGCTACGGTCACTGACCAGTATGGTCACTGCTGGGAAGGAAAGCAATGGCAAACTACCTTCTTTACACATGCCAAGAAAATCATGTTGTGTTCACTTATCGATAATCAGAGAAACGGCGTAAATGGGTGCTCCATAGGAGCAGCCTCGCCCGGTAGGGATAGTCATGCGCACCAGGTGACTCCAGACCGTCAACAGGCTACTAGGTGCAAAAGATTAATATCATTGAAAGTAGGAACTTGGAATGTTAGAACAATGAATGCAGATGGAAAGTTGGAGGACATCAAAAAAGAAATGGAGAGAGAGAAGATTAACATATTAGGAATATCGGAAACGAGATGGAGAGGAGCAGGGATAAGGACAGGAGAGGATTGTAAGATTATTTACTCGGGGGGAGAAGAACAGCAAAGAGGTGTAGCCATTATATTAGATAAGCAAACATCAAATTCTGTCAAAGGATATTGGGCTGTGTCAGACAGAGTTCTATTAGTAAAATTAAACGGAAGACCTTTTAAAATAAATGTAATTCAAGTATATGCCCCAACAAGTGAAAGCAGTGAAGAAAGTATAGAGAAATTTTATAATGACATGGAGTCTGCTTTGAAGAACTGTAAAAAATCAGAAATAAATATCATAATGGGTGATTTCAACGCAAAAATAGGAAAGCAAAGCGATGGATGCAGTGTAGGCAACCATGGTTTGGGAGAGAGAAATGAAAGAGGTTACAGACTTGTAGAATGGGCAAAAGAACAAGAAATGGTTGTAGGAAACACCTGGTTTAAACAACATCCTAGAAGATTATGGACATGGAGGAGTCCAGACAGCAGGATTAAAAACCAGATAGATTACATCCTGATAAGCAAAAGGTTTCGAAATGCATTAACAGTTGTAAAAACAGTTCCAAATGCAGACTGTTACAGTGATCACAGATTAATTATTGGCACATTGAGGGTAAAGTTAAAGAAAGTCAAGTATACAGCAGGAAACCCTAAATATGACTTGTGCAAATTGAAAACTGACAAAGAAATACAAGATAATTTTAACATAGAAGTAAAGAACAAATTTGATTTATTGTCTGATCTAGAGATCCTGTTTCAAGATGTAGATGATCAATGGGAAATGCTGAAGAATTCAATCAGTTGTGCAGCAGAAAAAACTATTCCAAAAGTAAAGAAAGTGGGCCGTAAGACATGGATGACTGAAGAAATTTTACAACTAATGGAAACAAGAAGACAGAACAAAAATAATCCTGCCAAATATGAAGAAATTCACAGAAAAGTCAGAACCTTATGTAAGGAGGCTAAAGAAACATGGCTTGAGAAAAATTGCAGAGAAATTGAAAAACAACACAACAGTAAAAATGCGAAACTAATGCACAAAAGAATTCAGGAGATTACTAATCAAAGAACACGTACATCAGCAGGCTGCCTAAAGACAAAAGATGGAAGAGTCGTAATAGAAAAAGATCAGATTTTACATGTATGGTCAGATTACGTGAAAAACCTTTATGACGATAACAGAGACGAACAATATATTGTTCAAAATAACAATGAAGGGCCAGCAATTTTGAAGACGGAGGTTCAGAATGCTCTTAATCATATGAAATCTGGCAAGACCCCCGGTCCAGACAGCGTCACAACAGAAATGATTAATGCTTTAGAAGAATATGGAATAGATAAAGTTACCAGTCTGCTTAATACAATATATGATACTGGAAATATACCTCATGAGTTATGTAATTCTGTATTTATTGCAATCCCAAAGAAATCAGGAGCCTTGGAATGTGATCAACATCGAACAATTAGTATAATGAGTCACATCACGAAGATTTTGCTAAGAATTATCATGCAAAGAGTTAGGAGGAAAATACAACCTGAAATAGGAGAAGAACAATGTGGGTTTGTAGTAGGCAAGGGTACAGTAAATGCTGTGTATATACTGAGAACCGTAATCGAACGTTCTATAGAAGTAAACAAAGATCTACACCTTTGCTTTATTGACTACACAAAGGCTTTTGATAAAGTGAGACATGTCAACATGATAAGGATGCTTGAAGATCTACAAATTGATGGGAAAGACCTTAGACTTGTAAAAAACATATATTGGAAACAACAAGCTGCCATAAGAGTTGATAATGAAGTAAGCCAATATCAGCCTATTAAGAGAGGTGTGAGACAGGGATGTGTAATGTCTCCAGATCTGTTTTCCCTGTACAGTGAAAATATTTTCAGAAATATTGAAAATATGGAAGGAATCAACATTGGGGGACGATGCATCAATAACATTAGATATGCAGATGATACAGTCTTGATTGCAGACAATGAACAGGATCTGCAAAATTTAGTAGATGCGGTTGTTACACACAGTGAACAACAAGGGTTAGAATTAAATTGTAAAAAGACACAGATTATGGTCGTCACTAGGAAGAACGAAATACCACAGTGTAATATACAAGTAAATGGGAATATTCTTCAACAAGTGAATAGGTACAATTATCTCGGAACAGTAATAACATCTGATGGGAGATGCCTTGAAGAGATTAGAACAAGGATCGCCATGGCAAAAGTAGCCTTTAGCAAGATGAAAAACATACTGACCAATAAAAAGATGTCAATTGAAACGAGAAAAAGAGTGTTGAGATGCTACATAGAACCTGTACTTTTATATGGATGTGAAGCTTGGACAATGAGCAGCCAGGCTGAAAAACATCTGATGGCTGTAGAAATGTGGTTTCTGAGGAAAATGCAAAGAATACCATGGACAGCCAGAAAGACCAATGAACAAGTCCTTCAAGAAACAAATGAAGATCGTAAACTGATCAGAGACATTAGACGTAGACAGTCACAATTTTTTGGGCATGTTATGAGAAGAAATGATTTGGAGAACTTGGTGACAACTGGTAAGATCAAGGGGAACAGACCAAGGGGAAGACCTAGAAACAAGTATCTGGATGGCTTGGCCTTGTGGCATGGTCGAGACAGAAACACGGAACTGATCCAGGACTCTGTTGATCGAGTGAGATGGCAGAACATGACCGCCCACGCTTACCGGCATGGCACATGATGGATGGATGGATAAAACAATTGTTTCTGACACCCTGTACAACTCTCATAATTAAAAATATTAATGAGATTGTGTCAGAATATTCAACCGAAACAAAAACCACTATTTGGTTATACACATCATTTAAAAAAAGCTGCTGACCTTATACATCCATGGCATGAAAACTTTACATAGAAAGCATCATTAGTACTAATAATTAAACAAATTATTTAATTACAGTCTTTTTCCTTAGGTGTTGCTGTCGGTTATTCTTCTCCAGTGTGAAACAGATAATGTCCACATTTATCCGCGACAGAAATAAATGTACTCACATTCTGTTCTACTTACATTATGTCCACTAAAGTTGGCTGGTGAATATTTATAATCCATATTCGGAAATAAATTTATCACATATCCCCTCCACGAGCCTGAATTCACGAATCTTCTGTTGCAAGTGGCTCGGTGTCAGTGTGAAATTGAGGCCTTAGATTGGTCATACCTTCAGAAGTCTTCCTTGAGTCTTGGCACAAGGATCTTCCCTATATCACCATATACGATGAAAATGATGACAGCCTTTCAGCTTCTCGGCTTCTGATATCCTACCCCCAGTTATGTTCACAAAGATTTTTCATCCACCTAGTCTTAGTCTATAACCTATTCCACACTTGATGATGGCATTTAGGCTGACATGGGACCAGCAAAGAGTTCTGATTCAGTATTTCTTTTTCCAGTGTAGGACATGCAATGCTGTGAGTAATTCTTTCCTTTCATCTGGAACTATGTCCAGGATTGGTCTTCTGGAGGCATGGAACTGAAGATTATTATTGCCAACACACAAACAGCTCGTAGAAAAACTAAGAAGTATAAACGGACAGAAAAAGAGAAAAGAAAAATCACAACAACAGAAATGAGGTTCCTGAGAAGAATACTCAACGTATCAAGAAGAGATAAGATCAGAAATGAAGAAATCAGGACTAAAGTGGGGGTTAAAGCTGCTCTAGATTTTATTAGAAAGCAGCAAGTCAAATGGTTTGGCCATGCAAGTAGGCTACCAGTCAACAGCATGCCACAACAGGCAATGACGTACAGACCAGATGGAAGCAGAGGAAGAGGCCGACCACGTAAACGCTGGACGGAGGGAATAACAGAATCCATGGGAATGTCGATATACGAAGCCCATAACCGGGCACTCTCACGAAGTTTATACTTCACCTCGACACCGCAAGGTACAAGAGGAACATGATGATGAGATGAGACACACAAACAGAGAGTCACAATAATCAGATGATTCTTTGGGTTGCATGCGTAGAGGCATTTACTCCGCTAGCTTCTTTCATATGGTCTTCTTGCTGGTGTTCAGGTGAGATCTCGAGTGGTTCTGGCTTCTTTCAGGGTGTTGCAGATTTGGCACCTTGAAGTAATCAGGTTTCTCAGTTGTTTTTCAGTTGATATTAAATTGGTATTCAGTTGGTACCTTGGTTGTGCTTGCTTATGTTGTTTCAGTGTCTCTTCCCATTAGGTGTTCATTGTCTTGAACCTTATGTTGACTTTTACTTCTATGACCTGACATGTGTCACTGGAGGATTTTGTGTATGTGAAACTGGAAGTCGCAGACAATCGGATGATTTCTTTCTGCTTCAGGTGTATATCCATTGACTCCTCTAGTTTCTTTGTCCACTCTGTCTAATTGTGAATCAGGCGGAACGTTCCAAGTATAATAAGGAACGCCGTCCCGTTGTATCCCGACATAAGTCAGAACTCATCAACTCCGTTGGTAAATCCACCGTGAATGACAAAGCCAGCTAATAATTGTAGCAGTCAACTGTTTGGTTTAGGTCCAGACTAGGTTTATGTTAGGTTGCCATTTATCACTTCCTACTGGCAGATAACTTAGGATCTAGTTTACTGATGCAGTCCAAACAAAAACCACCACTTGCTTCTCGTCTAGAACTGGAAATAACAAAAGAATACAGACAGGCATTAATACCTTGTGGTGTGATAACATTTTTACAACTACAAACAAAAAAGGGGAAGGCAATCGGAGACTTGTTCCAATGTCTCCCTTGTACTTCGTCGCTTGTTGTTGAGCTATTCTAGCTCTTAATGTGAGTAAGGTATTCTCTCACTCAATATTCTGTTCTGATGTTGTTACGGGGACTATTTGATGGATCAAAGAGTTCCTTACCATTCAATCCACATTAATGTTATATCTGGCATAACTTGACAAGGATTTCTGAGCCATAGGCCTCTTGTCTCATTATTCCCCATCTCTTTTCTACAGCTGTAAACTATAGGCCACAGCTATTCATCATTATCTTCTTGTGTACTGACATACCCACGGTTTCCTACACCATCTCATCATGTTTCCACAGAAATCACATTACACTGTATATTCCCCACAGCACAAGTAACAACCATGAAAAGAATATATATATATATATATATATATATATATATATATATATATATATATATATATATATATATATACCTAATAGTGCTATCTAGCTAGTTAGTTAGTTAGATAGTTGGTTAGTGAGTTAGTTAGTTAGTTAGTTAGTCAGTCGGTTATTTAGTTAGTTAGTTAGGTAGTTAGTTAGTTAGATTGTTAGATAGTTAGATAGTTAGTTAGTTAGTTAGTTAGATATATAGTTAGTTAGTTAGTTAGTTAGTTAGTCGATTAGTTAGTTAGTTAGTCGGTTAGTTAGTTAGTTAGTTAGTTAGATAGATAGTTTGTTAATCAGTTAGTTAGTTAGTTAGATAGTTAGTAAGTTTGTTATTTATTTAGTTAGTAAGTTAATTAATTAGATAGTTAGTTAGTTAGTTAGATAGTTAGTTAGTTATTTAGTTAGTTAGTTAGTTAGTTAGTCGGTTAATTAATTAGTTAGTTAGTTTGTTAGTTAGTTAGTTAGTTAGTCGGTTAGTTAGTTAGTTAGTCGGTTAGTTATTTAGTTAGTTAGTTAGTTATTTAATTAGTTAATTAGTTAGTTAGATAAATAGTTAGCTAGTTAGTTAGTTACTTATTTACTTAGATAGTTAGATAGTTAGTTAGTTAGTTAGTTAGTTAGTTAGTTAGTTAGTTAGTTAGTTAGTCGACTAGTTAGTTAGTTAGTCGGTTAGTTAGATAGTTAGTTAGTTGGTCAATTAGTTAGTTAGTTAGTTATTTAGCTAGCTATCTAGTTAGTTAGTTAGATAGTTAGTTAGTTAGTTAGTTAGTTAGTTAGTTAGATAGTTAGTTAATTAGTTAGTTAGTTAGTTAGTCAGTTAGTTAGTTAGTTAGATAATTAGTTACTTAGTTAGTTAGTTAGTTAGTTAGCTAGTCGGTTAATTAGTTAGTTAGTTATTTAGTTAGTCGTTTAGATAGTTAGTTAGTCGGTTAGTTAGTTAGTTAGTCGGTTAGTTAGTTAGTTAGTTAGTTAGTTAGTTAGGTAGATAGTTAGTTAGTTAATTAGTTAGTTAGTTAGTTAGTTAGTTAGATAGTTAGTTAGTTAGTTATTTAGTTAGTTAGCTAGCTAGCTAGCTAGTTAGTTAGTTAGATAGTTAGTTAGTTAGCTAGTTAGTTAGTTAGTTACTTAGATAGTTAGATAGTTAGTTAGTTAGTTAGTTAGTTAGTTAGTCGACTAGTTAGTTAGTTAGTCGGTTAGTTAGATAGTTAGTTAGTTGGTCAGTTAGTTAATAGGTATTTGGCTAGCTATCTAGTTAGTTAGTTAGATAGTTAGTTAGTTAGTTAGTTAGATAGTTAGTTAGTTAGTTAGCTAGTTAGTTAGTTAGTTAGTTAGTTAGATAGTTAGTTAGTTAGTTAGTTAGATAGTTAGTTAGTTAGTTAGTTAGTTAGTTAGATAGTTAGTTAGTTAGTTAGTTAGATAGTTAGTTACTTAGTTAGTTAGTTAGTTAGTTAGCTAGTCGGTTAATTAGTTAGTTAGTTAGTTAGTTAGTTAGTCGGTTAGATAGTTAGTTAGTCGGTTAGTTGGTTAGTTAGTTAGTTAGTTAGTTAGTTAGATAGTTAGTTAGTTAGTTAGTTACTTAGATAGTTAGATAGTTAGTTAGTTAGTTAGTTAGTTAGTTAGTTGGTTAGTTAGTTAGTTAGTTAGTTAGCTAGTTAGTTAGTTAGATAGTTAGTTAGTTAGTTAGATAGTTAGATAGTTAGTTAGTTAGTTAGTTAGTTAGTTAGTTAGGTAGATAGTTAGTTAGTTAGTTAATTAATTAGTTAGTTAGTTAGTTAGTTAGTTCGTTAGATAGTTAGTTAGTTTGTTAGTTAGTTAGTTAGTTAGCTAGCTAGCTAGCTAGTTAGTTAGTTAGATAGTTAGTTAGCTAGTTAGTTACTTAGTTTGTTAGATAGTTAGTTAGTTAGTTAGTTAGTTAGTTAGTTAGATAGTTAGTTAGTTAGACAGTTAGTTAGTTAGATAGATAGTTAGTTAGTTAGTTAGTTAGTTAGTTAGTTAGTTAGTCAGTCAGTCAGTCAGTAAGTTAGTTAGTTAGGTAGGTAGTTAGTTAGTTAGTTAGTTAGTTAGTTAGTTAGATAGATAGTTAATTAGTAAGTTAGATAGTTAGTTAGATAGTTAGTTAGTTGGTTAGTTAATTAGTTATTTAGTTATTTAGTTAATTAGTTAGTTAGTCCCCATATCACACCCATGGCACACGGAACTATAAATCACAAAGAGAACTGATTACTCACATCAGAAGACAGTCCACATTTTGGGGCATGCGGTGAGAAGGGGAAAGCTGGAATATGTCGTCACAAAAAGAAGACTGGATGGGAAGAGGGGCAGGGGGAGACAGAGAAAATGCCAAACAGTCTGAGATCGTGGCAATGAGAAAAGTAGGTATCAGAAATTATTGGAAACATGAGAGACAGAAGAATGCGGACAGACATGATCACCAAAGCCACACAGCAGGGACTATAAGAAGAACAAACTTGTTCATTGGAAATCGTGTATGTACAACCTGCTCCGGGTAGCGGGGTAGGGGTATACCCTATCAAAGGAGAAGTAAGGTGCCTCCTTCCCTCCGCTAGCCTACGGGACACCCTTGGGCAAGGTGGAGTACCCGTTTAGCCCCCCCCCCCAACAGGGTAACGTGAAGCCATGGGAGCAGGTGGTGGATTGGACTTGGGAGCAGCCGACAGATAGTTGTTGGTTATGGTTTCAAGTCAGTGACGGTGGGCAGAGGATCTCTCAGTAGAGACAATGGCTACGGTCATCCGATCAGTATGGTCACTGCCAGGAAGGAAGAATGGCAGACTTCCCTCTTTATTGATTCCCGGGCAGAGGAGGCTCGTCAGCCTTCGTTGGTATCTCTTCTAAGAGAGGGAACTCTAAATCTCAAACCTCCGCTGCCTTGTGGGTATACCCATATGGGAAAGGCTTCGGGAGTAAACCCTGAGGACAAATCCGGAGATGGAGTCCCTAAGGCAGTTCCATGTTGTAAACAACATAGTTCTGGCAACTCCTGCGACGGCACCGATGCCAAGTTGCATTGGCTACTGCCTTTCCCTTGGTCAACATCGGCGACGTGGAGAGGGGGAACCTGCTACTGGGCAACAGCTGGTTCTCCGATTTCCATTGCCCAGGCTTGTGCCCTGAAGAGGTCACTTCAGCACCGCGTAAAGCGGTGACACAACACGGGAAGTAGCATTTGCCGGTTATAAGTCTTAATGCTCGATTGGCGTAGAGCAAGGCGCCAGGGGCTACTTCCGACGGTGGGAGAGATCATCGTATCTCACTAGACAGCTACCGCCCGCCTAAGCTGGGCAGCCCCCAGTCAATAAGGTGTTGTCTCGCCACGGTTCATCTGCTCCTGAGGGTGTGTGGAGCTTAGGGGGAAATCCTGACACATGGACCGCAATCTATACACCTAGCAACAAGAAAAAAAAACAAAACAACCAGCCCTAAGGCTGGGAACATGGAACGTAAGAACCATGACCCCTGGCATCTCAGACGATCTAAATGAGATTGTGGATGCCCGCAAAACTGCAGTGATAAACAACGAACTGCTACGACTGGGGATAGACATTGTCGCCCTGCAAGAGACCAGACTCCAAGAATCTGGAAGCATCAAGGAGAGGGACTTCACTTTCTACTGGCATGGCAAGCCGTGCGGAGAGACCAGGGAGCATGGAGTTGGCTTCGCTATCAGAAACAAGCTGCTCAATTCCATCATACCGCCAAGTGATGGCACTGAAAGAATATTGAAGCTCCAACTCCAGACAGAGGCAGGCCCAGTTAGTATTATAAGCGTTTACGCCCCAACACTAACTGCAGCATCAGAATCTAAAGACAAGTTCTATGACGACCTTAGCAAAGAAGTCAGTGAAACACCAGAGAAACAACATCTTTTTATCCTGGGGGATTTCAATGCCAGGGTTGGCTCCGACCACGAATCTTGGCCTTCATGTCTAGGACAGTTTGGCGTTGGGAAGATCAATGACAATGGACAACGTCTCTTGGAATTCTGCAGCCACCATAATCTGTGCGTGACCAACACCTTCTTTGACACGAAACCTCAACACAAGGTGTCATGGAGGCACCCCAGATCAAAGAACTGGCACCAACTCGACCTGGTGCTCACTAAACGCAGCAACCTCCGCAATGTACGGATGACTCGCAGCTATCATGGTGCTGACTGTGACACCGACCATTCACTCGTCTCCAGCAAGGTGAAGATAAAGCCCAAGAGAATCTACAGAAGCCGAACAGAAGGAAGACCACGCATTGACACCAGTGGCACCCAAAATAAAGAGAAGGTCAACAAATTCATGCAGGCTCTAGCGGATACTCTACCCGGCCCCACAGACGGAGATTCCACCGAGAGATGGAGTCATTTTCGCGACACCATCTACAATACAGCACTATCAACATTTGGCAAGAAGCAAACTAAGTCAACCGACTGGTTTGAAGCACACTCTGAAGAGATGCTCCCAGTCCTGGAGATAAAGAGACATGCATTCTCGATGTATAAAACATCACCTTCAGAGAAAACACTGCAGGCATTGCGAACGGCCAGAAATAGAGTACAACAGATGGCAAGAAGATGTGCGAACAGGTACTGGCTACAGCTCTCTGCTCAAATTCTAACTTGTGCAGACACTGGAAATATAAGAGGAATGTATGAGGGCATCAAGCAAGCTGTCGGTCCATCAAAAAATAAGATGGCCCCTTTACGATCAACTGAGGGGGTAATCATAAAAGATCGAGCGAAACAAATGGATCGCTGGGTAGAACACTACTCAAAGCTATACTCAGTGGATAACACTGTCAGCGAAGAAGCTCTGGAAGCCATCGATCAACAGTCCGCCATGCATGCCTTGGATAACGAACCTTGCCTCACAGAAATCAGCGAAGCACTAGACTCTCTCAAATCCGGCAAGGCACCTGGAAAATATAGTATTCCACCTGAAATTTTAAAATGTAGCAAAGAAACAATCATCCCAGAACTGTATGCAATATTACAGCTCTGCTGGAGAGAAAAATCAATACCACAAGATATGAAAGACGCAAACATCGTTACCCTTTATAAAAACAAAGGCGACAGAAGCGACTGCAACAACTATCGCGGCATTTCCCTTCTCAGCATTACAGGCAAGATTTTTGCCAGAGTAATCCTTAAAAGATTACACATTCTTGCTGAAAGAATCTACCCCGAATCGCAGTGCGGATTTAGACCCAACAGGTCCACCATCGATATGATTTTCTCACTCCGGCAGCTCCAAGAGAAGTGCAGAGAACAGAGGAAGCCATTATATATAGCCTTCATCGACCTCACAAAGGCATTTGACCTCGTGAGCAGAAGCGGCCTTTTTAAGGTCCTTGAAAAGGTTGGATGTCCACCCACCCTTCTTAGTCTCGTGAAATCATTCCACGAAAACATGCAGGGGACCATTTTATTTGACGGCTCAACATCCCAGTCATTCAGCATCAGCAGCGGAGTAAAGCAGGGATGCGTGCTTGCTCCTACACTCTTTGGTATCTTCTTTGCTGTTCTCTTAAGGCAAGCATTTGGGACTGCCACTGAAGGCATATACCTCCACACAAGATCTGATGGCAAACTTTTTAACCCATCAAGACTCAAGGCAAAGACCAAAATAAGACCAAGATGCGTAAGAGAACTACTTTTTGCAGATGATGCAGCACTGACTACTCATACAGCAGAAGATCTCCAAAGGCTCATAGATCGTTTTGCAGCCGCCTGCAAAGACTTTGGGCTCACCATTAGCCTAAATAAAACACAGGTGATGGAACAAGATGCTGATGCGCCTCCGTCAATCAAAATCTCTAATTATGAATTGAAAGTCGTCCACGATTTTGTGTATCTGGGATCGACAATATCAGATAATCTTTCATTAGAGACAGAAATCGACAGACGCATTGGAAAGGCAGCCACAACATTTTCCAGGCTAGCTAAAAGAGTTTGGGAGAATAATAGACTAACAGAGCGTACAAAAGCTCAAGTATATAAAGCTTGTGTTGTTAGCACACTACTCTACGGGTCTGAATCCTGGACCCTGTACTCAAGACAGGAAAGGAAGTTGAATTCCTTCCACATAAGATGTCTGAGACGTATCCTGGGCATAACATGGAAAGACCACATAACAAACAAACAGGTGCTTGAAAGAGCAGATATTACCACAGTGCACACCCTCCTCAAGCAGAGACGCCTCCGGTGGTTGGGCCACGTATCTCGAATGGAGGACGAACGTATTCCCAAAGATCTCCTTTACGGAGAACTAGCCACAGGAAAGAGGCCAACCGGAAGACCCCAAATGCGATATAGGGATGTGTGTAAACAAGATATGAAAACCATTGGAATAGATCCAGACACGTGGGAGAGAGTTGCAACAGACAGATGCTCCTGGAGAAGAGATGTACGAAACGGACTGGTGCTCTTTGAGTGCAATCAGATCCAAAAAAACTGAGGAGAGACGGCACAGGCTCAAAGAGCAGTCACTTACTGCGGGACTTGCCTCGTCTCACAGATGCGGAAACTGTGACAGAGATTGTCATTCTCGAATTGGACTATACAGTCACCAGCGGTGCTGCCAGGCACCTCCCAAGCGGCACAACTCTATAGTCCTTCAGGACTGAAAGAGGCCTACTACTACTACAACCTGCTCCCAACTGTTGTAGTTTGGGGCACACTTAAAGTGTTTAAAATGTCGGCGTCTCTGGCATCGCATTATGACTGTCAGCTTTTGTATTGCCTGATCACTCATGTGTCCTCTAACTTCTTTGCAGTTAGAGAAAAAAAAATACATAATCTGTTCAGTGCAAAGTTTGTGACGTGCCTTCTTTCTTGGACATCCGCACGCATACAATATATTCAGAACATTATAGGGTTTGGCTGGCCATGGAGGCCTACCACTTCCCCTTCAAGAGAAACTCAAATACGAGAGACCGCCTTCGTAAATGTAAATATTTTTATTTTAACTACAGGGAACATGATATATTCTCGCTAATATTTTTACAATACGTTACAAGCAGATGTGCAGCATTCTATAATTTTTACTTATATTAAAAGAGTTTTTCTACATTCTTATCGCAGATTTGAAGAAATCAAAGTATTTCTAACTATAAAATGATGCTTTGAAAATGAAATATTTAGGCTCTATAGAACCAAACATCTATAAAAGAGAAGATTGCCTCCCTTTGTCTAAATCACATCGTTGTTAATACACTTGCCTACCAAGACAGAGATCCAACAGCAGGTTTATCGACCAGGATAATTCTTGGGCCGATCCAGTCTATTTAGAATAAGTACCAACATTATTTAGTATTATCTGTAAATTATGTGGGAGGTGAGTTGATGCCTAAAAGACAGGCTTCTATCAAAAGCAACTCCCAGGTACTGCAGTCTGCTTTCTCTAATCATATTACTGCCATTTATAGAGAGGCTTGGGAAAGCTTTAACAATCCTATTGTTCAGTGAGCACCACAAGACCTTTATGGGTCTGAGCTGAAACTTAATAAATGTATATGCCGCGGTTGATTCTTTTGTTACAAAGGAACGACGGGACTAACTTATGGAGCTGGAGAACATCCCATGCAGTAGGCTGCTCACTGTACGATGTGGCGACTTGAATGTACGAAACAGAGACTGGGACAATACCGGGGAAAACCGACAGGGAAATGCCCTTGCAGAAGCCATGATGGATTCAGAAGTAGTCTGCATAACCGATGGGAGGTCATCTAGAATGGGGATGAGACCTGGTGATGTTGACACGACTATTGACCTGGCAATTCTTACCAAGTCGGCAGTGAGTGAGTGGCACCTTGCAGTCTTGACAGACCAAAGTATGTGAGTTAGAATGTGGTAAACATTCCATTACAATGTCTGGGCATAGCTTCAGAGAATCATGTGGTGCCCAAACGACATGTTCAGTCGGCAGTATTGAATGTTAAATGGACTATTCTGTGTGACCATGGGAGTGACCATCTACCCTGTTCACCATTGATTTCTAAGTCCAACAAGACCAACGCTGTTAGAGCACCATGGCCCTTTAAATATCAGAGGGAATACACCCTTATGGGTCGTCTCAGATAGAGGGAATGCAGTGTCACTAGCAAACCTACTTACGTGCAGCCTCCTTGGTGGACCTCTGAGGTAGAACGTGCATGGAAATCCAAGAGAGCAGCAGTTAAACAGTTACAGAAAGTGCGGCGGACACCTCAAAGATCACAAGACGAAATGGAGAAAGCTTCGCAAGAAAAGAAAGCTAAGGTGGAGGAATTTTAATCGCTGTGCAACAGAGCCCACAAGAGCGAAAAAGGAACCCTTTATGAATGAGATTAGAGGAGATACAACACAGGGACATTTCTGCAAATTTGCATAGACAGATGGAAAGGAAAGATCGTCCTGCCACAGTGGGTACAATATACAGAGATAGCGGTTCACGTTTGACAATGGACAAAGAGAAAGGGGAAGCTTTCCTGCAGAGATTTAGCACTGAAGGTCAGAACGATGGGGACATCAGAGGCTAAGTTAGAAATCTATCTGGTACCATTAAAGATACCTACTGTGAGGATACCATTCAGCTAAACCAGGGGGTCACCAAACTTTTTTCTCGGCGGGCCTGATAACTGAGAAAATGACGAGTGCGGGCCGCATACTCATTCTGTACAATACTTGCGACGGGCTCCGTGGCGAAGGTCTTACGGACGCGGTTCGTAATCCCGTATATCCGCATTCGAAATATAGGTGCGCTCGATTTGGCAGCAGACTGCATTGCGCTGATCTTTTACACTCTGGTATGGGTGCGGGTCGTTCAGAAAGCAATGACAAACTACTGAACGTAAACATGCCAAGACATCAACAACAGCTAAAAATGCTTGTGTTGACTGCAAACGTCCTGTAAAGGATATGCAACTAACTTTAACAACACTTGCAAGCCAGAATGAACGCTCTGGGGAAAAAAAGACGAATAACTAAGTTAATCATGGGTGAGTGGCGTGTTATGCATACAAACAACAAAGACAGCCAACATATTTATTTACTACAAAAGGTTATCAAAGAAGGCAACGTTAGTAACAAAAATAGTTACATCAGACCCAGTGTGCACATATACGAATCTCACAAACTAAGCAGCAAAAAAGGTTAGTGGGATTTGTGAAGTTGATATTTGGCTTTCAAGATTTTATCTATGTTTGGTTTGGAATTGCAGCATCCAATCTAGAAAACTGCTTTCAAATGTTCATCAGTCAATCTCGTTCGATGTATTGATTTCACATATTTCATTTTTGAAAATGTTTGCTCACAGACATAAGTTGTTCCAAACACTGATACCATTTTTTTTCCATATCCTTTACAGGACATCGCTGTCAACATCAGCATCTTTCATCTGATTGTTGATTTCTTGGCAAGATTACGTTCAGTTGTTTGCTATTGCTTTCTGAGCAACCGGCTCACCTAACCCGTAATTTTCCGACTCGGAGAGATCCGCTACTAATTCTTGCTCACATCACGTTACTTACGAGAGTATACGATATTACGTAGAAATTCGTGTAATCCTTAGATCAAGGATACCGGCACTGATGCCATACCAGCGGCAGATTACTTCAGTTTCGGAAACTCAACCTCAGCTAAGCAGCGGTAAAATTCAAACAGTTTTCCTTTTCTGTACTTCTCTTTCAACAAGTCATTTGCTTGCAAATCAGTGAGCTTCAACTGAATTTCAACTGGCACATCATCAAGGTTACAATCAAACGGATTCTGGAGCAGAAGAATGTTACTTTCAATTCTGTCAAGATCTGAAAATCTCTCCACACAAATGCTTCTTCAAGACACGAATAATTGTTTTTCGGAAAATCGAGTTTGACATCTTCGGCGATTGTAGGGCAAAACTCTTTGAAACAGTGAAAATGAGAAACGTTTTCTCCTTCCAGTTGTATTACAAACAATGACAGCTTTCTCCGAAATCCTTTTGATGATTCTGTAGAGATCACAGACGAGATTATACTTTCCCAGAAGTTTCAAATTCAGATCATTCGTGTTTGATGTGATGTCGACCAAAAATGACAACTTTGACAGCCAAGTAGGATCTGGCAGCTGTGGATCAGCTCTATTGTTGTCAGTGAGGAAAACATCTGTTTCTTTTCGGCGCTTGTAAAAACGAAACAGGACTTGACCGCAGCTGGGCCACACTCACTGATGTGTGATAAGGACAGTCACAGAAGTCAGAATCAATTTCTTTAAGAAAAGACTTTAACTGACGGTGACTGAGTGCATGTCCCCGAATGAAGTTCGCAGCAGAAGCAACTGGATTCAGTACACAAGAAGAAGACAAGCAAGTAAGCTGATTGGTAGAAATTACCAGTGAGTTGAAATGAACACCTTAAAAGTGTGATAGACATGACAATAACCATGCCATTGTCTTGTAACCTGTCAATATTGTTGTTAAGAATGTCAGGGCGAACACTGTGACATAACGACAGTTTAAGAATGGTCGCAGTGGAATGTGGATTTTAATGTATGAGAATATTGGCTTAATTATGTCTAGGGGATTTAGGTTTGATTCTCTTTCACTTCTAGAATGCAAGGTGATCATGGAATTCTACCATAAACACAACATGGAAAATAGTTTAGTTCTGGTTATAGTTGTGTTTATGTGTAATTCTCCATTCCCACTTGTCACCCTGGTAAATTGTATATAGTGCTAGAGGACATTGCTTGTTTACAACGTATAAAACAACCATTGTTGAACAAACATCAACATTTTATGGGGACGTAAACAGCAACATTTTTGGACAAACAGTTCAGTCATTAAATAAAGATCTGTAGTAACATATATATAATTGTAATGACCACCCTTAATTTCCAGAACAGGCATTGGAATGATCTTCAATTTAAAACATATACATTAACACCCTTGTCCCAAGAAACAGCATTGTTATTACAAACAACACAATAACCACAAATTGGTTCTACCTCTTTTACAAAAATAAAAGCAAAACAATGGTCTAAGTTCAGAAAAACCAAACATATAAAACAATTGTTTCTGACACCCTGTACAACTCTCATAATTAAAAATATTAATGAGATTGTGTCAGAATATTCAACCGAAACAAAAACCACTATTTGGTTATACACATCATTTAAAAAAAAGCTGCTGACTTATACATCCATGGCATGAAAACTTTACATAGAAAGCATCATTAGTACTAATAATTAAACAAATTATTTAATTACAGTCTTTTTCCTTAGGTGTTGCTGTCGGTTATTCTTCTCCAGTGTGAAACAGATAATGTCCACATTTATCCGCGACAGAAATAAATGTACTCACATTCTGTTCTACTTACATTATGTCCACTAAAGTTGGCTGGTGAATATTTATAATCCATATTCGGAAATAAATTTATCACATATCCCCTCCACGAGCCTGAATTCACGAATCTTCTGTTGCAAGTGGCTCGGTGTCAGTGTGAAATTGAGGCCTTAGATTGGTCATACCTTCAGAAGTCTTCCTTGAGTCTTGGCACAAGGATCTTCCCTATATCACCATATACGATGAAAATGATGACAGCCTTTCAGCTTCTCGGCTTCTGATATCCTACCCCCAGTTATGTTCACAAAGATTTTTCACCCACCTAGTCTTAGTCTATAACCTATTCCACACTTGATGATGGCATTTAGGCTGACATGGGACCAGCAAAGAGTTCTGATTCAGTATTTCTTTTTCCAGTGTAGGACATGCAATGCTGTGAGTAATTCTTTCCTTTCATCTGGAACTATGTCCAGGATTGGTCTTCTGGAGGCATGGAACTGAAGATTATTATTGCCAACACACAAACAGAGAGTCACAATAATCAGATGATTCTTTGGGTTGCATGCGTAGAGGCATTTACTCCGCTAGCTTCTTTCATATGGTCTTCTTGCTGGTGTTCAGGTGAGATCTCGAGTGGTTCTGGCTTCTTTCAGGGTGTTGCAGATTTGGCACCTTGAAGTAATCAGGTTTCTCAGTTGTTTTTCAGTTGATATTAAATTGGTATTCAGTTGGTACCTTGGTTGTGCTTGCTTATGTTGTTTCAGTGTCTCTTCCCATTAGGTGTTCATTGTCTTGAACCTTATGTTGACTTTTACTTCTATGACCTGACATGTGTCACTGGAGGATTTTGTGTATGTGAAACTGGAAGTCGCAGACAATCGGATGATTTCTTTCTGCTTCAGGTGTATATCCATTGACTCCTCTAGTTTCTTTGTCCACTCTGTCTAATTGTGAATCAAGCGGAACGTTCCATGTATAATAAGGAACGCCGTCCCGTTGTATCCCGACATAAGTCAGAACTCATCAACTCCGTTGGTAAATCCACCGTGAATGACAAAGCCAGCTAATAATTGTGGCAGTCAACTGTTTGGTTTAGGTCCAGACTAGGTTTATGTTAGGTTGCCATTTATCACTTCCTACTGGCAGATAACTTAGGATCTAGTTTACTGATGCAGTCCAAACAAAAACCACCACTTGCTTCTCGTCTAGAACTGGAAATAACAAAAGAATACAGACAGGAATTAATACCTTGTGGTGTGATAACATTTTTACAACTACAAACAAAAAAGGGGAAGGCAATCGGAGACTTGTTCCAATGTCTCCCTTGTACTTCGTCGCTTGTTGTTGAGCTATTCTAGCTCTTAATGTGAGTAAGGTATTCTCTCACTCAATATTCTGTTCTGATGTTGTTACGGGGACTATTTGATGGATCAAAGAGTTCCTTACCATTCAATCCACATTAATGTTATATCTGGCATAACCTGACAAGGATTTCTGAGCCATAGGCCTCTTGTCTCATTATTCCCCATCTCTTTTCTACAGCTGTAAACTATAGGCCACAGCTATTCATCATTATCTTCTTGTGTACTGACATACCCACGGTTTCCTACACCATCTCATCATGTTTCCACAGAAATCACATTACACTGTATATTCCCCACAGCACAAGTAACAACCATGAAAAGAATATATATATATATATATATATATATATATATATATATATATATATATATATATAGATATATATATATATATATATATATATATATATATATATATATATATACCTAATAGTGCTATCTAGCTAGTTAGTTAGTTAGATATTTGGTTAGTTAGTTAGTTAGTTAGTTAGTCAGTCGGTTATTTAGTTAGTTAGTTAGGTAGTTAGTTAGTTAGATTGTTAGATAGTTAGATAGATAGTTTGTTAATTAGTTAGTTAGTTAGTTAGATAGTTAGTAAGTTTGTTATTTATTTAGTTAGTAAGTTAATTAATTAGATAGTTAGTTAGTTAGTTAGATAGTTAGTTAGTTATTTAGTTAGTTAGTTAGTTAGTTAGTTAGTTAGTTAGTCGGTTAATTAGTTAGTTAGTTAGTTTGTTAGTTAGTTAGTTAGTTAGTCGGTTAGTTAGTTAGTTAGTCGGTTAGTTATTTAGTTAGTTAGTTAGTTATTTAATAAGTTAATTAATTAGTTAGATAAATAGTTAGCTAGTTAGTTAGTTACTTATTTACTTAGATAGTTAGATAGTTAGTTAGTTAGTTAGTTAGTTAGTTAGTCGACTAGTTAGTTAGTTAGTCGGTTAGTTAGATAGTTAGTTAGTTGGTCAATTAGTTAGTTAGTTATTTAGCTAGCTATCTAGTTAGTTAGTTAGATAGTTAGTTAGTTAGTTAGTTAGTTAGTTAGTTAGATAGTTAGTTAATTAGTTAGTTAATTAGTTAGTCAGTTAGTTAGTTAGTTAGATAATTAGTTACTTAGTTAGTTAGTTAGTTAGTTAGCTAGTCGGTTAATTAGTTAGTTAGTTAGTCGGTTAGATAGTTAGTTAGTCGGTTAGTTAGTTAGTTAGTCGGTTAGTTAGTTAGTTAGTTAGTTAGTTAGATAATTAGTTAATTAGTTAGTTACTTATATAGTTAGATAGTTAGTTAGTTAGTTGACTCGTAGTTACCACAGTGCTGACTGTGATACGGATCATTCTTTGGTTGTTGCAAGGGTTAGACTGAGACCAAAGAGAATCTACACAGCTAAACACAAATCTAGCCCCAGGATTAATATTATTAACACTCATGATCCTGAAAAGTGCTTTCAGTTTCAACAGCAACTTGAAGACGCTTTCACTGATACACCAGAAAATTGTACAGTAAATGATAAATGGAATAAACTTAAGGAAACTCTTTGTAAAACTGCCGTAAAGGTTTACGGCACTGTGGATCATAAGAGGCAGGACTGGTTTGCGGCCAACAGCGAGACTCTGCAGCCCTTGATTGATAAGAAGAAGAAAGCTCTCTTAAGAAACAAGGAAAGACCAACGCGTAACACTCTGAGTGAGCTAAGGCAAGCTAGGAAGGATGTGCAAAAGGCTGCCAGGCAGTGTGCAAATGATTATTGGATCAAGTTATGTGAGTCCATTCAAATCGCAAGTGATAAGGGAGACATAAGAAGCATGTATGAAGGAATAAAGAAAGCCTGTGGTCCAGTGATCAAAAGAAGTGCACCATTGAAAACCTTGACTGGAGAAGTCATCACTGATAAGAAACAGCAGATGGACAGATGGGTAGAGCACTATTTGGAGCTTTACTCAAGTGAGACCAAACTAGCGGATAATGCCCTCAACGCCATAGAGGCTCTACCAACTCTTGACCATCTGGACACACTTCCCACCATAACAGAAGTTAAGTGTGCTATAAATGAACTTGCATCTGGCAAGGCTCCAGGTAAGGATGGGATTCCAATAGAGGTTATCAGGAGTGGGCAAGACACACTCACTATACAGATCCACCAGCTAATAGAGCTATGCTGGCGTGAAGGACAAGTCCCACAGGATTTCAAAGATTCAAGCATCATAACACTGTACAAGAACAAGGGCGATCGGAGCGACTGCAACAACTATAGGGGTATCTCACTTCTGTGTATTGTTGGAAAAGTATTTGCCAGAATTGTTCTGCGCAGACTTCAAGTCCTAGGAGATCAAGTCTACCCCGAATCACAGTGTGGCTTTCGACAGAACCGGTCTACCACTGATATGATATTCTCATTGCGACAAATGCAAGAAAAATGCCGTGAACAGAATCAACCACTGTTTATTGCCTTCATCGATCTCACAAAGGCATTTGATTTGGTCAGTCGTGAGGGTCTGTTCAAGGCACTAAAGAAGATTGGCTGCCCACCAACTCTTCTGTCCATTGTGGAATCGTTCCACACAGGCATGAAGGGTATAATCAAGTTTGATGGTGCAACTTCTGAAGAATTTGAAATCAAGAGTGGAGTTAAGCAAGGTTGTGTACTAGCTCCCACCCTCTTTGGAATATACTTTTCACTTCTACTGAAATATGCATTTCGTGATCAGGATGGTGGTATATACATTCACTCACGCTCAGATGGCGGCCTCTACAATGCTCAGAGATTGAAGGCTAAGACCAAAATTAGGAGGGTACTGATCAGAGAGTTGCTTTTTGCAGATGATGCTGCAGTTACGACCCACTCTGAGGAAGAATTGCAATGTCTACTATCTGCATTCTCCAATGCTTGTTCTGAATTTGGTTTAACAATTAGCAAAAAGAAGACACAGATTATGTCACAAGGTGCACATGGGGTACCATCAATCTTTATTGACGACGCCGAACTAGAGATAGTAGACCATTTTACATATCTAGGATCGGTGGTAAATAGCAAATTATCCCTAGATCAGGAAATCAACATCCGGATTGGTAAGGCAGCAACAACAATGAACAGGTTAAGAAAAAGAGTCTGGGAGAACAGGAAGCTTACTGCCAAAACAAAAGTCCTTGTCTATCAAGCCTGTGTCCTTAGTACTCTTCTCTATGGCAGTGAAACCTGTACAACTTACTCACACCAAGAGAACAATTTAAACAGCTTTCATATGCGGTGTCTGCGAAGAATTCTTGGTATTAAGTGGCAAGACAAAATCACAAATACTGAAGTATTGGAAAGATCAGGTTGTGTGACAGTTTATTCCATGCTCAGTCTTCGTAGACTTAGATGGATAGGACATCTTAGGCGGATGGATGATGGTAGAATACCAAAGGATATCTTTTTTGGTGAATTACAGATGGGTAAGAGATCTCAGGGTCGGCCTCTACTACGATACAAAGATGTGTGTAAGCGGGACATGATTGATACAGGCATTGATAATGCACATTGGGAGCAAGTCGCCGCTGAACGTGTTGCATGGAGGGCAAATATCAGAAATGGAATAAAGTCAAAGGAGAAAATTATTGCAGAAAAGTCACACACCAAGCGTTTGAGACGTAAGATGGTGCATGATGGTGGAAATGACCACGTGTTCACATGCACCCACTGTGAACGGACATTTACAGCGCAAATTGGCCTTATCAGTCACACTCGCTACCGCCATAGTTAAAAGTTATTATGCCTTTTTAAAGCACAAACTATCGTCTGTCAAGACGGCAAGGTGCCAATGTCATAGTTAGTTAGTTAGTTATTTAGTTAGTTAGTTAGTTAGTTAGCTAGTTAGTTAGTTAGTTAGTTAGATAATTAGTTAGTTAGTTAGTTAGGTAGATAGTTAGTTAGTTAATTAGTTAGTTAGTTAGTTCGTTCGTTAGATAGTTAGTTAGTTAGTTATTTAGTTAGTTAGCTAGCTAGCTAGCTAGTTAGTTAGTTAGATAGTTAGTTAGTTAGCTAGTTAGTTAGTTAGTTAGTTAGATAGTTAGATAGTTAGTTAGTTAGTTAGTTAGTTAGTCGACTAGTTAGTTAGTTAGTCGGTTAGTTAGATAGTTAGTTAGTTGGTCAGTTAGTTAATAGGTATTTGGCTAGCTATCTAGTTAGTTAGTTAGATAGTTAGTTAGTTAGTTAGTTAGATAGTTGGTTAGTTAGTTAGCTAGTTAGTTAGTTAGTTAGTTAGTTAGATAGTTAGTTAGTTAGTTAGTTAGATAGTTAGTTAGTTAGTTAGTTAGTTAGTTAGTTAGATAGTTAGTTAGTTAGTTAGTTAGTTAGTTAGATAGTTAGTTACTTAGTTAGTTAGTTAGTTAGTTAGTTAGCTAGTCGGTTAATTAGTTAGTTAGTTAGTTAGTTAGTCGGTTAGATAGTTAGTTAGTCGGTTAGTTGGTTAGTTAGTTAGTTAGTTAGTTAGTTAGTTAGATAGTTAGTTAGTTAGTTAGTTACTTAGATAGTTAGATAGTTAGTTAGTTAGTTAGTTAGTTGGTTAGTTAGTTAGTTAGTTAGCTAGTTAGTTAGTTAGATAGTTAGTTAGTTAGTTAGATAGTTAGATAGTTAGTTAGTTAGTTAGTTAGGTAGATAGTTAGTTAGTTAGTTAATTAATTAGTTAGTTTGCTATATTAGTTAGTTATATAATTAGTTAGTTAGTTAGTTAGTCTTCTGTGTATTGTTGGAAAAGTATTTGCCAGAATTGTTCTGCGCAGACTTCAAGTCCTAGGAGATCAAGTCTACCCCGAATCACAGTGTGGCTTTCGACAGAACCGGTCTACCACTGATATGATATTCTCATTGCGACAAATGCAAGAAAAATGCCGTGAACAGAATCAACCACTGTTTATTGCCTTCATCGACCTCACAAAGGCATTTGATTTGGTCAGTCGTGAGGGTCTGTTCAAGGCACTAAAGAAGATTGGCTGCCCACCAACTCTTCTGTCCATTGTGGAATCGTTCCACACAGGCATGAAGGGTATAATCAAGTTTGATGGTGCAACTTCTGAAGAATTTGAAATCAAGAGTGGAGTTAAGCAAGGTTGTGTACTAGCTCCCACCCTCTTTGGAATATACTTTTCACTTCTACTGAAATATGCATTTCGTGATCAGGATGGTGGTATATACATTCACTCACGCTCAGATGGCGGCCTCTACAATGCTCAGAGATTGAAGGCTAAGACCAAAATTAGGAGGGTACTGATCAGAGAGTTGCTTTTTGCAGATGATGCTGCAGTTACGACCCACTCTGAGGAAGAATTGCAATGTCTACTATCTGCATTCTCCAATGCTTGTTCTGAATTTGGTTTAACAATTAGCAAAAAGAAGACACAGATTATGTCACAAGGTGCACATGGGGTACCATCAATCTTTATTGACGACGCCGAACTAGAGATAGTAGACCATTTTACATATCTAGGATCAGTGGTAAATAGCAAATTATCCCTAGATCAGGAAATCAACATCCGGATTGGTAAGGCAGCAACAACAATGAACAGGTTAAGAAAAAGAGTCTGGGAGAACAGGAAGCTTACTGCCAAAACAAAAGTCCTTGTCTATCAAGCCTGTGTCCTTAGTACTCTTCTCTATGGCAGTGAAACCTGGACAACTTACTCACACCAAGAGAACAATTTAAACAGCTTTCATATGCGGTGTCTGCGAAGAATTCTTGGTATTAAGTGGCAAGACAAAATCACAAATACTGAAGTATTGGAAAGATCAGGTTGTGTGACAGTTTATTCCATGCTCAGTCTTCGTAGACTTAGATGGATAGGACATCTTAGGAGGATGGATGATGGTAGAATACCAAAGGATATCTTTTTTGGTGAATTACAGATGGGTAAGAGATCTCAGGGTCGGCCTCTACTACGATACAAAGATGTGTGTAAGCGGGACATGATTGATACAGGCATTGATAGTGCACATTGGGAGCAAGTCGCAGCTGAACGTGTTGCATGGAGGGCAAATATCAGAAATGGAATAAAGTCAAAGGAGAAAATTATTGCAGAAAAGTCACACACCAAGCGTTTGAGACGTAAGATGGTGCATGATGGTGGAAATGACCACGTGTTCACATGCACCCACTGTGAACGGACATTTACAGCGCAAATTGGCCTTATCAGTCACACTCGCTACCGCCATAGTTAAAAGTTATTATGCCTTTTTAAAGCACAAACTATCGTCTGTCAAGACGGCAAGGTGCCAATGATAATTAGTTAGTTAGTTAGTTAGTTCGTTAGATAGTTAGTTAAATTGTTAGTTAGTTAGTTAGTTAGCTAGCTAGCTAGCTAGTTAGTTAGTTAGATAGTTAGTTATTTAGCTAGTTAGTTAGTTTGTTAGATAGTTAGTTAGTTAGTTAGTTAGTTAGTTAGATAGTTAGTTAGTTAGACAGTTAGTTAGTTAGATAGTTAGTTAGTTAGTTAGTTAGTTAGTTAGTTAGTTAGTCAGTCAGTCAGTCAGTAAGTTAGTTAGTTAGGTAGTTAGTTAGTTAGTTAGTTAGTTAGTTAGTTAGTTAGATAGATAGTTAATTAGTAAGTTAGATAGTTAGTTAGATAGTTAGTTAGTTGGTTAGTTAATTAGTTATTTAGTTATTTAGTTAATTAGTTAGTTAGTCCCCATATCACACCCATGGCACACGGAACTATAAATCACAAAGAGAACTGATTACTCACATCAGAAGACAGTCCACATTTTGGGGCATGCGGTGAGAAGGGGAAAGCTGGAATATGTCGTCACAAAAAGAAGACTGGATGGGAAGAGGGGCACGGGGAGACAGAGAAAATGCCAAACAGTCTGAGATCGTGGCAATGATAAAAGTAGGTATCAGAAATTATTGGAAACATGAGAGACAGAAGAATGCGGACAGACATGATCACCAAAGCCACACAGCAGGGACTATAAGAAGAACAAACTTGTTCATTGGAAATCGTGTATGTACAACCTGCTCCCAACTGTTGTAGTTTGGGGCACACTTAAAGTGTTTAAAATGTCGGCGTCTCTGGCATCGCATTATGACTGTCAGCTTTTGTATTGCCTAATCACTCATGTGTCCTCTAACTTCTTTGCAGTTAGAGAAAAAAAAATACATAATCTCTTCAGTGCAAAGTTTGTGACATGCCTTCTTTCTTGAACATCCGCACGCATACAATATATTCTGAACATTATAGGGTTTGGCTGGCCATGGAGGCCTACCACTTCCCCTTCAAGAGAAACTCAAATACGAGAGACCGCCTTCGTAAATGTAAATATTTTTATTTTAACTACAGGGAACATGATATATTCTCGCTAATATTTTTACAATACGTTACAAGCAGATGTGCAGCATTCTATAAGTTTTACTTATATTAAAAGAGTTTTTTCTACATTCTTATCGCAGATTTTAAGAAATCAAAGTATTTCTAACTATAAAATGATGTTTTGAAAATGAAATATTTAGGCTCTATAGAACCAAACATCTATAAAAGAGAAGATTGCCTCCCTTTGTCTAAATCACATCGTTGTTAATACACTTGCCTACCAAGACAGAGATCCAACAGCGGGTTTATCGACCAGGATAATTCTTGGGCCGATCCAGTCTATTTAGAATAAGTACCAACATTATTTAGTATTATCTGTAAATTATGTGGGAGGTGAGTTGATGCCTAAAAGACAGGCTTCTATCAAAAGCAACTCCCAGGTACTGCAGTCTGCTTTCTCTAATCATATTACTGCCATTTATAGAGAGGCTTGGGAAAGCTTTAACAATCCTATTGTTCAGTGAGCACCACAAGACCTTTATGGGTCTGAGCTGAAACTTAATAAATGTATATGCCGCGGTTGATTCTTTTGTTACAAAGGAACGACGGGACTAACTTATGGAGCTGGAGAACATCCCATGCAGTAGGCTGCTCACTGTACGATGTGGCGACTTGAATGTACGAAACAGAGACTGGGACAATACCGGGGAAAACCGACAGGGAAATGCCCTTGCAGAAGCCATGATGGATTCAGAAGTAGTCTGCATAACCGATGGGAGGTCATCTAGAATGGGGATGAGACCTGGTGATGTTGACACGACTATTGACCTGGCAATTCTTACCAAGTCGGCAGTGAGTGAGTGGCACCTTGCAGTCTTGACAGACCAAAGTATGTGAGTTAGAATGTGGTAAACATTCCATTACAATGTCTGGGCATAGCTTCAGAGAATCATCTGGTGCCCAAACGACATGTTCAGTCGGCAGTATTGAATGTTAAATGGACTATTCTGTGTGATCATGGGAGTGACCATCTACCCTGTTCACTATTGATTTCTAAGTCCAACAAGACCAACGCTGTTAGAGCACCATGGCCCTTTAAATATCAGAGGGAATACACCCTTATGGGTCGTCTCAGATAGAGGGAATGCAGTGTCACTAGCAAACCTACTTATGTGCAGCCTCCTTGGTGGACCTCTGAGGTAGAACGTGCATGGAAATCCAAGAGAGCAGCAGTTAAACAGTTACAGAAAGTGCGGCGGACACCTCAAAGATCACAAGACGAAATGGAGAAAGCTTCGCAAGAAAAGAAAGCTAAGGTGGAGGAATTTTAATCGCTGTGCAACAGAGCCCACAAGAGCGAAAAAGGAACCCTTTATGAATGAGATTAGAGGAGATACAACACAGGGATATTTCTGCAAATTTGCATAGACAGATGGAAAGGAAAGATCGTCCTGCCACAGTGGGTACAATATACAGAGATAGCGGTTCGCGTTTGACAATGGACAAAGAGAAAGGGGAAGCTTTCCTGCAGAGATTTAGCACTGAAGGTCAGAACGATGGGGACATCAGAGGCTAAGTTAGAAATCTATCTGGTACCATTAAAGATACCTACTGTGAGGATACCATTCAGCTAGACCAGGGGGTCACCAAACTTTTTTCTCGGCGGGCCTGATAACTGAGAAAATGACGAGTGCGGGCCGCATACTCATTCTGTACAATACTTGCGACGGGCTCCGTGGCGAAGGTCTTACGGACGCGGTTCGTAATCCCGTATACCCGCATTCGAAATATAGGTGCGCTCGATTTGGCAGCAGACTGCATTGCGCTGATCTTTTACACTCTGGTATGGGTGCGGGTCGTTCAGAAAGCAATGACAAACTACTGAACGTAAATATGCCAAGACATCAACAACAGCTAAAAGTGCTTGTGTTGACTGCAAACGTCCTGTAAAGGATATGCAACTAACTTTAACAACACTTGCAAGCCAGAATGAACGCTCTGGGGAAAAAAAGACGAATAACTAAGTTAATCATGGGTGAGTGGCGTGTTATGCATACAAACAACAAAGACAGCCAACATATTTATTTACTACAAAAGGTTATCAAAGAAGGCAACGTTAGTAACAAAAATAGTTACATCAGACCCAGTGTGCACATATACGAATCTCACAAACTAAGCAGCAAAAAAGGTTAGTGGGATTTGTGAAGTTGATATTTGGCTTTCAAGATTTTATCTATGTTTGGTTTGGAATTGCAGCATCCAATCTAGAAAACTGCTTTCAAATGTTCATCAGTCAATCTCGTTCGATGTATTGATTTCACATATTTCATTTTTGAAAATGTTTGCTCACAGACATAAGTTGTTCCAAACACTGATACCATTTTTTTTCCATATCCTTTACAGGACATCGCTGTCAACATCAGCATCTTTCATCTGATTGTTGATTTCTTGGCAAGATTACGTTCAGTTGTTTGCTATTGCTTTCTGAGCAACCGGCTCACCTAACCCGTAATTTTCCGACTCGGAGAGATCCGCTACTAATTCTTGCTCACATCACGTTACTTACGAGAGTATACGATATTACGTAGAAATTCGTGTACTCCTTAGATCAAGGATACCGGCACTGATGCCATACCAGCGCCAGATTACTTCAGTTTCGGAAACTCAACCTCAGCTAAGCAGCGGTAAAATTCAAACAGTTTTCCTTTTCTGTACTTCTCTTTCAACAAGTCATTTGCTTGCAAATCAGTGAGCTTCAACTGAATTTCAACTGGCACATCATCAAGGTTACAATCAAACGGATTCTGGAGCAGAAGAATGTTACTTTCAATTCTGTCAAGATCTGAAAATCTCTCCACACAAATGCTTCTTCAAGACACGAATAATTGTTTTTCGGAAAATCGAGTTTGACATCTTCGGCGATTGTAGGGCAAAACTCTTTGAAACAGTGAAAATGAGAAACGTTTTCTCCTTCCAGTTGTATTACAAACAATGACAGCTTTCTCCGAAATCCTTTTGATGATTCTGTAGAGATCACAGACGAGATTATACTTTCCCAGAAGTTTCAAATTCAGATCATTCGTGTTTGATGTGATGTCGACCAAAAATGACAACTTTGACAGCCAAGTAGGATCTGGCAGCTGTGGATCAGCTCTATTGTTGTCAGTGAGGAAAACATCTGTTTCTTTTCGGCGCTTGTAAAAACGAAACAGGACTTGACCGCAGCTGGGCCACACTCACTGATGTGTGATAAGGACAGTCACAGAAGTCAGAATCAATTTCTTTAAGAAAAGACTTTAACTGACGGTGACTGAGTGCATGTCCCCGAATGAAGTTCGCAGCAGAAGTAACTGGATTCAGTACACAAGAAGAAGACAAGCAAGTAAGCTGATTGGTAGAAATTACCAGTGAGTTGAAATGAACACCTTAAAAGTGTGATAGACATGACAATAACCATGCCATTGTCTTGTAACCTGTCAATATTGTTGTTAAGAATGTCAGGGCGAACACTGTGACATAACGACAGTTTAAGAATGGTCGCAGTGGAATGTGGATTTTAATGTATGAGAATATTGGCTTAATTATGTCTAGGGGATTTAGGTTTGATTCTCTTTCACTTCTAGAATGCAAGGTGATCATGGAATTCTACCATAAACACAAAATGGAAAATAGTTTAGTTCTGGTTATAGTTGTGTTTATGTGTAATTCTCCATTCCCACTTGTCACCCTGGTAAATTGTATATAGTGCTAGAGGACATTGCTTGTTTACAACGTATAAAACAACCACTGTTGAACAAACATCAACATTTTATGGGGACGTAAACAGCAACATTTTTGGACAAACAGTTCAGTCATTAAATCAAGATCTGTAGTAACATATATATAATTGTAATGACCACCCTTAATTTCCAGAACAGGCATTGGAATGATCTTCAATTTAAAACATATACATTAACACCCTTGTCCCAAGAAACAGCATTGTTATTACAAACAACACAATAACCACAAATTGGTTCTACCTCTTTTACAAAAATAAAAGCAAAACAATGGTCTAAGTTCAGAAAAACCAAACATATAAAACAATTGTTTCTGACACCCTGTACAACTCTCATAATTAAAAATATTAATGAGATTGTGTCAGAATATTCAACCGAAACAAAAACCACTATTTGGTTATACACATCATTTAAAAAAAGCTGCTGACCTTATACATCCATGGCATGAAAACTTTACATAGAAAGCATCATTAGTACTAATAATTAAACAAATTATTTAATTACAGTCTTTTTCCTTAGGTGTTGCTGTCGGTTATTCTTCTCCAGTGTGAAACAGATAATGTCCACATTTATCCGCGACAGAAATAAATGTACTCACATTCTGTTCTACTTACATTATGTCCACTAAAGTTGGCTGGTGAATATTTATAATCCATATTCGGAAATAAATTTATCACATATCCCCTCCACGAGCCTGAATTCATGAATCTTCTGTTGCAAGTGGCTCGGTGTCAGTGTGAAATTGAGGCCTTAGATTGGTCATACCTTCAGAAGTCTTCCTTGAGTCTTGGCACAAGGATCTTCCCTATATCACCATATACGATGAAAATGATGACAGCCTTTCAGCTTCTCGGCTTCTGATATCCTACCCCCAGTTATGTTCACAAAGATTTTTCACCCACCTAGTCTTAGTCTATAACCTATTCCACACTTGATGATGGCATTTAGGCTGACATGGGACCAGCAAAGAGTTCTGATTCAGTATTTATTTTTCCAGTGTAGGACATGCAATGCTGTGAGTAATTCTTTCCTTTCATCTGGAACTATGTCCAGGATTGGTCTTCTGGAGGCATGGAATTGAAGATTATTATTGCCAACACACAAACAGAGAGTCACAATAATCAGATGATTCTTTGGGTTGCATGCGTAGAGGCATTTACTCCGCTAGCTTCTTTCATATGGTCTTCTTGCTGGTGTTCAGGTGAGATCTCGAGTGGTTCTGGCTTCTTTCAGGGTGTTGCAGATTTGGCACCTTGAAGTAATCAGGTTTCTCAGTTGTTTTTCAGTTGATATTAAATTGGTATTCAGTTGGTACCTTGGTTGTGCTTGCTTATGTTGTTTCAGTGTCTCTTCCCATTAGGTGTTCATTGTCTTGAACCTTATGTTGACTTTTACTTCTATGACCTGACATGTGTCACTGGAGGATTTTGTGTATGTGAAACTGGAAGTCGCAGACAATCGGATGATTTCTTTCTGCTTCAGGTGTATATCCATTGACTCCTCTAGTTTCTTTGTCCACTCTGTCTAATTGTGAATCAGGCGGAACGTTCCAATGATAATAAGGAACGCCGTCCCGTTGTATCCCGACATAAGTCAGAACTCATCAACTCCGTTGGTAAATCCACCGTGAATGACAAAGCCAGCTAATAATTGTAGCAGTCAACTGTTTGGTTTAGGTCCAGACTAGGTTTATGTTAGGTTGCCATTTATCACTTCCTACTGGCAGATAACTTAGGATCTAGTTTACTGATGCAGTCCAAACAAAAACCACCACTTGCTTCTCTTCTAGAACTGGAAATAACAAAAGAATACAGACAGGAATTAATACCTTGTGGTGTGATAACATTTTTACAACTACAAACAAAAAAGGGGAAGGCAATCGGAGACTTGTTCCAATGTCTCCCTTGTACTTCGTCGCTTGTTGTTGAGCTATTCTAGCTCTTAATGTGAGTAAGGTATTCTCTCACTCAATATTCTGTTCTGATGTTGTTACGGGGACTATTTGATGGATCAAAGAGTTCCTTACCATTCAATCCACATTAATGTTATATCTGGCATAACTTGACAAGGATTTCTGAGCCATAGGCCTCTTGTCTCATTATTCCCCATCTCTTTTCTACAGCTGTAAACTATAGGCCACAGCTATTCATCATTATCTTCTTGTGTACTGACATACCCACGGTTTCCTACACCATCTCATCATGTTTCCACAGAAATCACATTACACTGTATATTCCCCACAGCACAAGTAACAACCATGAAAAGAATATATATATATATATATATATATATATATATATATATATATATATATATATATATATATATATACCTAATAGTGCTATCTAGCTAGTTAGTTAGTTAGTCAGTCGGTTATTTAGTTAGTTAGTTAGGTAGTTAGTTAGTTAGATTGTTAGATAGTTAGATAGTTAGTTAGTTAGTTAGTTAGATAGATAGTTAGTTAGTTAGTTAGTTAGTTAGTTAGTCGATTAGTTAGTTAGTTAGTCGGTTAGTTAGTTAGTTAGTTAGTTAGATAGATAGTTTGTTAATTAGTTAGTTAGTTAGTTAGATAGTTAGTAAGTTTGTTATTTATTTAGTTAGTAAGTTAATTAATTAGATAGTTAGTTAGTTAGTTAGATAGTTAGTTAGTTATTTAGTTAGTTAGTTAGTTAGTTAGTTAGTCGGTTAATTAGTTAGTTAGTTAGTTTGTTAGTTAGTTAGTTAGTTAGTCGGTTAGTTAGTTAGTTAGTCGGTTAGTTATTTAGTTAGTTAGTTAGTTATTTAATTAGTTAATTAGTTAGTTAGATAAATAGTTAGCTAGTTAGTTAGTTACTTATTTACTTAGATAGTTAGATAGTTAGTTAGTTAGTTAGTTAGTTAGTTGGTCAGTTAATTAGTTAGTCGACTAGTTAGTTAGTTAGTCGGTTAGTTAGATAGTTAGTTAGTTGGTCAATTAATTAGTTAGTTATTTAGCTAGCTATCTAGTTAGTTAGTTAGATAGTTAGTTAGTTAGTTAGTTAGTTAGTTAGTTAGTTAGTTAGATAGTTAGTTAATTAGTTAGTTAGTTAGTCAGTTAGTTAGTTAGATAATTAGTTACTTAGTTAGTTAGTTAGTTACTTAGCTAGTCGGTTAATTAGTTAGTTAGTTAGTTAGTTAGTCGGTTAGATAGTTAGTTAGTCGGTTAGTTAGTTAGTTAGTCGGTTAGTTAGTTAGTTAGTTAGTTAGATAATTAGTTAATTAGTTAGTTACTTATATAGTTAGATAGTTAGTTAGTTAGTTAGTTAGTTATTTAGTTAGTTAGTTAGTTAGTTAGTTAGCTAGTTAGTTAGTTAGTTAGTTAGTTAGATAATTAGTTAGTTAGTTAGTTAGGTAGATAGTTAGTTAGTTAATTAGTTAGTTAGTTAGTTAGTTCGTTAGATAGTTAGTTAGTTAGTAATTTAGTTAGTTAGCTAGCTAGCTAGCTAGTTAGTTAGTTAGATAGTTAGTTAGTTAGCTAGTTAGTTAGTTAGTTACTTAGATAGTTAGATAGTTAGTTAGTTAGTTAGTTAGTCGACTAGTTAGTTAGTTAGTCGGTTAGTTAGATAGTTAGTTAATTGGTCAGTTAATTAATAGGTATTTGGCTAGCTATCTAGTTAGTTAGTTAGATAGTTAGTTAGTTAGTTAGTTAGATAGTTAGTTAGTTAGTTAGCTAGTTAGTTAGTTAGTTAGTTAGTTAGATAGTTAGTTAGTTAGTTAGTTAGTTAGATAGTTAGTTAGTTAGTTAGTTAGTTAGTTAGATAGTTAGTTAGTTAGTTAGTTAGTTAGATAGTTAGTTACTTAGTTAGTTAGTTAGTTAGTTAGTTAGCTAGTCGGTTAATTAGTTAGTTAGTTAGTTAGTTAGTCGGTTAGATAGTTAGTTAGTCGGTTAGTTGGTTAGTTAGTTAGTTAGTTAGTTAGTTAGATAGTTAGTTAGTTAGTTACTTAGATAGTTAGATAGTTAGTTAGTTAGTTAGTTGGTGAGTTAGTTAGTTAGTTAGTTAGCTAGTTAGTTAGTTAGATAGTTAGTTAGTTAGTTAGATAGTTAGATAGTTAGTTAGTTAGTTAGGTAGATAGTTAGTTAGTTAGTTAATTAATTAGTTAGTTAGTTAGTTAGTTCGTTAGATAGTTAGTTAGTTTGTTAGTTAGTTAGTTAGTTAGCTAGCTAGCTAGCTAGTTAGTTAGTTAGATAGTTAGTTAGTTAGCTAGTTAGTTAGTTAGTTTGTTAGATAGTTAGTTAGTTAGTTAGATAGTTAGTTAGTTAGATAGTTAGTTAGTTAGACAGTTAGTTAGTTAGATAGTTAGTTAGTTAGTTAGTTAGTTAGTTAGTTAGTTAGTTAGTTAGTCAGTCAGTCAGTCAGTAAGTTAGTTAGTTAGGTAGTTAGTTAGTTAGATAGATAGTTAATTAGTAAGTTAGATAGTTAGTTAGATAGTTAGTTAGTTGGTTAGTTAATTAGTTATTTAGTTATTTAGTTAATTAGTTAGTTAGTCCCCATATCACACCCATGGCACACGGAACTATAAATCACAAAGAGAACTGATTACTCACATCAGAAGACAGTCCACATTTTGGGGCATGCGGTGAGAAGGGGAAAGCTGGAATATGTCGTCACAAAAAGAAGACTGGATGGGAAGAGGGGCAGGGGGAGACAGAGAAAATGCCAAACAGTCTGAGATCGTGGCAATGAGAAAAGTAGGTATCAGAAATTATTGGAAACATGAGAGACAGAAGAATGCGGACAGACATGATCACCAAAGCCACACAGCAGGGACTATAAGAAGAACAAACTTGTTCATTGGAAATCGTGTATGTACAACCTGATCCCAACTGTTGTAGTTTGGGGCACACTTAAAGTGTTTAAAATGTCGGCGTCTCTGGCATCGCATTATGACTTTCAGCTTTTGTATTGCCTAATGTGTCCTCTAACTTCTTTGCAGTTAGAGAAAAAAAAAATACATAATCTGTTCAGTGCAAAGTTTGTGACATGCCTTCTTTCTTGGACATCCGCACGCATACAATATATTCAGAACATTATAGGGTTTGGCTGGCCATGGAGGCCTACCACTTCCCCTTCAAGAGAAACTCAAATACGAGAGACCGCCTTCGTAAATGTAAATATTTTTATTTTAACTACAGGGAACATGATATATTCTCGCTAATATTTTTACAATACGTTACAAGCAGATGTGCAGCATTCTATAAGTTTTACTTATATTAAAAGAGTTTTTCTACATTCTTATCGCAGATTTTAAGAAATCAAAGTATTTCTAACTATAAAATGATGCTTTGAAAATGAAATATTTAGGCTATATAGAACCAAACATCTATAAAAGAGAAGATTGCCTCCCTTTGTCTAAATCACATCGTTGTTAATACACTTGCCTACCAAGACAGAGATCCAACAGCAGGTTTATCGACCAGGATAATTCTTGGGCCGATCCAGTCTATTTAGAATAAGTACCAACATTATTTAGTATTATCTGTAAATTATGTTGGAGGTGAGTTGATGCCTAAAAGACAGGCTTCTATCAAAAGCAACTCCCAGGTACTGCAGTCTGCTTTCTCTAATCATATTACTGCCATTTATAGAGAGGCTTGGGAAAGCTTTAACAATCCTATTGTTCAGTGAGCACCACAAGACCTTTATGGGTCTGAGCTGAAACTTAATAAATGTATATGCCGCGGTTGATTCTTTTGTTACAAAGGAACGACGGGACTAACTTATGGAGCTGGAGAACATCCCATGCACTAGGCTGCTCACTGTACGATGTGGCGACTTGAATGTACGAAACAGAGACTGGGACAATACCGGGGAAAACCGACAGGGAAATGCCCTTGCAGAAGCCATGATGGATTCAGAAGTAGTCTGCATAACCGATGGGGGGTCATCTAGAATGGGGATGAGACCTGGTGATGTTGACACGACTATTGACCTGGCAATTCTTACCAAGTCGGCAGTGAGTGAGTGGCACCTTGCAGTCTTGACAGACCAAAGTATGTGAGTTAGAATGTGGTAAACATTCCATTACAATGTCTGGGCATAGCTTCAGAGAATCATGTGGTGCGCAAACGACATGTTCAGTCGGCAGTATTGAATGTTAAATGGACTATTCTGTGTGATCATGGGAGTGACCATCTACCCTGTTCACCATTGATTTCTAAGTCCAACTAGACCAACGCTGTTAGAGCACCATGGCCCTTTAAATATCAGAGGGAATACACCCTTATGGGTCGTCTCAGATAGAGGGAATGCAGTGTCACTAGCAAACCTACTTACGTGCAGCCTCCTTGGTGGACCTCTGAGGTAGAACGTGCATGGAAATCCAAGAGAGCAGCAGTTAAACAGTTACAGAAAGTGCGGCGGACACCTCAAAGATCACAAGACGAAATGGAGAAAGCTTCGCAAGAAAAGAAAGCTAAGGTGGAGGAATTTTAATCGCTGTGCAACAGAGCCCACAAGAGCGAAAAAGGAACCCTTTATGAATGAGATTAGAGGAGATACAACACAGGGACTTTTCTGCAAATTGCATAGACAGATGGAAAGGAAAGATCGTCCTGCCACAGTGGGTACAATATACAGAGATAGCGGTTCGCGTTTGACAATGGACAAAGAGAAAGGGGAAGCTTTCCTGCAGAGATTTAGCACTGAAGGTCAGAACGATGGGGACATCAGAGGCTAAGTTAGAAATCTATCTGGTACCATTAAAGATACCTACTGTGAGGATACCATTCAGCTAGACCAGGGGGTCACCAAACATTTTTCTCGGCGGGCCTGATAACTGAGAAAATGACGAGTGCGGGCCGCATACTCATTCTGTACAATACTTGCGACGGGCTCCGTGGCGAAGGTCTTACGGACGCGGTTCGTAATCCCGTATACCCGCATTCGAAATATAGGTGCGCTCGATTTGGCAGCAGACTGCATTGCGCTGATCTTTTACACTCTGGTATGGGTGCGGGTCGTTCAGAAAGCAATGACAAACTACTGAACGTAAACATGCCAAGACATCAACAACAGCTAAAAATGCTTGTGTTGACTGCAAACGTCCTGTAAAGGATATGCAACTAACTTTAACAACACTTGCAAGCCAGAATGAACGCTCTGGGGAAAAAAAAGACGAATAACTAAGTTAATCATGGGTGAGTGGCGTGTTATGCATACAAACAACAAAGACAGCCAACATATTTATTTACTACAAATGGTTATCAAAGAAGGCAACGTTAGTAACAAAAATAGTTACATCAGACCCAGTGTGCACATATACGAATCTCACAAACTAAGTAGCAAAAAAGGTTAGTGGGATTTGTGAAGTTGATATTTGGCTTTCAAGATTTTATCTATGTTTGGTTTGGAATTGCAGCATCCAATCTAGAAAACTGCTTTCAAATGTTCATCAGTCAATCTCGTTCGATGTATTGATTTCACATATTTCATTTTTGAAAATGTTTGCTCACAGACATAAGTTGTTCCAAACACTGATACCATTTTTTTTCCATATCCTTTACAGGACATCGCTGTCAACATCAGCATCTTTCATCTGATTGTTGATTTCTTGGCAAGATTACGTTCAGTTGTTTGCTATTGCTTTCTGAGCAACCGGCTCACCTAACCCGTAATTTTCCGACTCGGAGAGATCCGCTACTAATTCTTGCTCACATCACGTTACTTACGAGAGTATACGATATTACGTAGAAATTCGTGTAATCCCTAGATCAAGGATACCGGCACTGATGCCATACCAGCGGCAGATTACTTCAGTTTCGGAAACTCAACCTCAGCTAAGCAGCGGTAAAATTCAAACAGTTTTCCTTTTCTGTACTTCTCTTTCAACAAGTCATTTGCTTGCAAATCAGTGAGCTTCAACTGAATTTCAACTGGCACATCATCAAGGTTACAATCAAACGGATTCTGGAGCAGAAGAATGTTACTTTCAATTCTGTCAAGATCTGAAAATCTCTCCACACAAATGCTTCTTCAAGACACGAATAATTGTTTTTCGGAAAATCGAGTTTGACATCTTCGGCGATTGTAGGGCAAAACTCTTTGAAACAGTGAAAATGAGAAACGTTTTCTCCTTCCAGTTGTATTACAAACAATGACAGCTTTCTCCGAAATCCTTTTGATGATTCTGTAGAGATCACAGACGAGATTATACTTTCCCAGAAGTTTCAAATTCAGATCATTCGTGTTTGATGTGATGTCGACCAAAAATGACAACTTTGACAGCCAAGTAGGATCTGGCAGCTGTGGATCAGCTCTATTGTTGTCAGTGAGGAAAACATCTGTTTCTTTTCGGCGCTTGTAAAAACGAAACAGGACTTGACCGCAGCTGGGCCACACTCACTGATGTGTGATAAGGACAGTCACAGAAGTCAGAATCAATTTCTTTAAGAAAAGACTTTAACTGACGGTGACTGAGTGCATGTCCCCGAATGAAGTTCGCAGCAGAAGCAACTGGATTCAGTACACAAGAAGAAGACAAGCAAGTAAGCTGATTGGTAGAAATTACCAGTGAGTTGAAATGAACACCTTAAAAGTGTGATAGACATGACAATAACCATGCCATTGTCTTGTAACCTGTCAATATTGTTGTTAAGAATGTCAGGGCGAACACTGTGACATAACGACAGTTTAAGAATGGTCGCAGTGGAATGTGGATTTTAATGTATGAGAATATTGGCTTAATTATGTCTAGGGGATTTAGGTTTGATTCTCTTTCACTTCTAGAATGCAAGGTGATCATGGAATTCTACCATAAACACAAGATGGAAAATAGTTTAGTTCTGGTTATAGTTGTGTTTATGTGTAATTCTCCATTCCCACTTGTCACCCTGGTAAATTGTATATAGTTCTAGAGGACATTGCTTGTTTACAACGTATAAAACAACCACTGTTGAACAAACATCAACATTTTATGGGGACGTAAACAGCAACATTTTTGGACAAACAGTTCAGTCATTAAATCAAGATCTGTAGCAACATATATATAATTGTAATGACCACCCTTAATTTCCAGAACAGGCATTGGAATGATCTTCAATTTAAAACATATACATTAACACCCTTGTCCCAAGAAACAGCATTGTTATTACAAACAACACAATAACCACAAATTGGTTCTACCTCTTTTACAAAAATAAAAGCAAAACAATGGTCTAAGTTCAGAAAAACCAAACATATAAAACAATTGTTTCTGACACCCTGTACAACTCTCATAATTAAAAATATTAATGAGATTGTGTCAGAATATTCAACCGAAACAAAAACCACTATTTGGTTATACACATCATTTAAAAAAAGCTGCTGACCTTATACATCCATGGCATGAAAACTTTACATAGAAAGCATCATTAGTACTAATAATTAAACAAATTATTTAATTACAGTCTTTTTCCTTAGGTGTTGCTGTCGGTTATTCTTCTCCAGTGTGAAACAGATAATGTCCACATTTATCCGCGACAGAAATAAATGTACTCACATTCTGTTCTACTTACATTATGTCCACTAAAGTTGGCTGGTGAATATTTATAATCCATATTCGGAAATAAATTTATCACATATCCCCTCCACGAGCCTGAATTCATGAATCTTCTGTTGCAAGTGGCTCGGTGTCAGTGTGAAATTGAGGCCTTAGATTGGTCATACCTTCAGAAGTCTTCCTTGAGTCTTGGCACAAGGATCTTCCCTATATCACCATATACGATGAAAATGATGACAGCCTTTCAGCTTCTCGGCTTCTGATATCCTACCCCCAGTTATGTTCACAAAGATTTTTCACCCACCTAGTCTTAGTCTATAACCTATTCCACACTTGATGATGGCATTTAGGCTGACATGGGACCAGCAAAGAGTTCTGATTCAGTATTTATTTTTCCAGTGTAGGACATGCAATGCTGTGAGTAATTCTTTCCTTTCATCTGGAACTATGTCCAGGATTGGTCTTCTGGAGGCATGGAATTGAAGATTATTATTGCCAACACACAAACAGAGAGTCACAATAATCAGATGATTCTTTGGGTTGCATGCGTAGAGGCATTTACTCCGCTAGCTTCTTTCATATGGTCTTCTTGCTGGTGTTCAGGTGAGATCTCGAGTGGTTCTGGCTTCTTTCAGGGTGTTGCAGATTTGGCACCTTGAAGTAATCAGGTTTCTCAGTTGTTTTTCAGTTGATATTAAATTGGTATTCAGTTGGTACCTTGGTTGTGCTTGCTTATGTTGTTTCAGTGTCTCTTCCCATTAGGTGTTCATTGTCTTGAACCTTATGTTGACTTTTACTTCTATGACCTGACATGTGTCACTGGAGGATTTTGTGTATGTGAAACTGGAAGTCGCAGACAATCGGATGATTTCTTTCTGCTTCAGGTGTATATCCATTGACTCCTCTAGTTTCTTTGTCCACTCTGTCTAATTGTGAATCAGGCGGAACGTTCCAATGATAATAAGGAACGCCGTCCCGTTGTATCCCGACATAAGTCAGAACTCATCAACTCCGTTGGTAAATCCACCGTGAATGACAAAGCCAGCTAATAATTGTAGCAGTCAACTGTTTGGTTTAGGTCCAGACTAGGTTTATGTTAGGTTGCCATTTATCACTTCCTACTGGCAGATAACTTAGGATCTAGTTTACTGATGCAGTCCAAACAAAAACCACCACTTGCTTCTCTTCTAGAACTGGAAATAACAAAAGAATACAGACAGGAATTAATACCTTGTGGTGTGATAACATTTTTACAACTACAAACAAAAAAGGGGAAGGCAATCGGAGACTTGTTCCAATGTCTCCCTTGTACTTCGTCGCTTGTTGTTGAGCTATTCTAGCTCTTAATGTGAGTAAGGTATTCTCTCACTCAATATTCTGTTCTGATGTTGTTACGGGGACTATTTGATGGATCAAAGAGTTCCTTACCATTCAATCCACATTAATGTTATATCTGGCATAACCTGACAAGGATTTCTGAGCCATAGGCCTCTTGTCTCATTATTCCCCATCTCTTTTCTACAGCTGTAAACTATAGGCCACAGCTATTCATCATTATCTTCTTGTGTACTGACATACCCACGGTTTCCTACACCATCTCATCATGTTTCCACAGAAATCACATTACACTGTATATTCCCCAGAGCACAAGTAACAACCATGAAAAGAATATATATATATATATATATATATATATATATATATATATATATATATATATATATATATATATATACCTAATAGTGCTATCTAGCTAGTTAGTTAGTTAGTCAGTCGGTTATTTAGTTAGTTAGTTAGGTAGTTAGTTAGTTAGATTGTTAGATAGTTAGATAGTTAGTTAGTTAGTTAGTTAGATAGATAGTTAGTTAGTTAGTTAGTTAGTTAGTCGATTAGTTAGTTAGTTAGTCGGTTAGTTAGTTAGTTAGTTAGTTAGTTAGATAGATAGTTTGTTAATTAGTTAGTTAGTTAGTTAGATAGTTAGTTAGTTAGACAGTTAGTTAGTTAGATAGTTAGTTAGTTAGTTAGTTAGTTAGTTAGTTAGTTAGTTAGTTAGTTAGTTAGTCAGTCAGTCAGTCAGTAAGTTAGTTAGTTAGGTAGGTAGTTAGTTAGTTAGTTAGTTAGTTAGTTAGTTAGTTAGTTAGATAGATAGTTAATTAGTAAGTTAGATAGTTAGTTAGATAGTTAGTTAGTTGGTTAGTTAATTAGTTATTTAGTTATTTAGTTAATTAGTTAGTTAGTCCCCATATCACACCCATGGCACACGGAACTATCAATCACAAAGAGAACTGATTACTCACATCAGAAGACAGTCCACATTTTGGGGCATGCGGTGAGAAGGGGAAAGCTGGAATATGTCGTCACAAAAAGAAGACTGGATGGGAAGAGGGGCAGGGGGAGACAGAGAAAATGCCAAACAGTCTGAGATCGTGGCAATGATAAAAGTAGGTATCAGAAATTATTGGAAACATGAGAGCCAGAAGAATGCGGACAGACATGATCAGCAAAGCCACACAGCAGGAAGTATAAGAAGAACAAACTTGTTCATTGGAAATCGTGTGTGTACAACCTGTTGCCGTCTGTTGTAGTTTGGGGCATACTTAAAGTGTTTAAAATGTCGGCGTCTCTGGCATCGCATTATGACTTTCAGCTTTTGTATTGCCTAATTTGTCCTCTAACTTCTACGCAAAAGTTTGTGACATGCCTTCTTTCTTGGACATCCGCACTCATACAATATATTCAGAACATTATAGGGTTTGGCTGGCCATGGAGGCCTACCACTTCCCCTTCAAGAGAAACTCAAATACGAGAGGCCGCCTTCGTAAATGTAAATATTACTATTTTAACTACAGATAACTTGATATAATCTGATATTTGTACAATACGTTACAAGCAGATGTGCAGCATTCTATTCTTCTTCTTCAGCGTTCCGAGCCATTGAGGTTCTTTGCTGCAAATACAATCCGTCTCCATTCGTCTCTCTGGTGGACCTTCTCTTGCCAGTCGTTGATTCCAAGTGCTTGTAGGTCTGTACATGTATTATCTCTCCACCGCCTTCTTGGTCTACCTCGGGGTCTACGGTCATTTATTTCCTGAGTGTAAGCGAGTTTTGTTTCCCTATTATCTTCCATTCTTTCTATATGCCCCAGCCATTGTAGTCTATTAGCCTTCATCATACCAGTGATTAGCGGGGACTTAAACAGATCATAAATGTCTTTGTTACTTCTTCTTTTCCACTCTCCACTTTGTGTATCCCTAATGGGTCCAAAGATGCGTCTTATAATTTTGTTCTCAAAGGTTTGTAACAAGGCTTCGTCTCCTTTCGTTGTACTCCAGGTTTCAGAGCCATACAGCACAACTGGTCTAATCAGTGTTTTGTATATTGTGATTTTGGTGTTACGAGATAGCGCCTTTGATTTTAGTAGATGTTGTAGTGCATAGTATATCTTATTTCCAGAGTTGATTCTAGTTTGTATTTCTTCCCTTATGATGTTGGAGCAGTTGAAGATTGTACCCAGGTATTTGTATGTTTCCGTTATTTTAATGGTCATATTATCTATTTGTATGTGGCCAGAGTTTCTAGCCATTCCGTCTCTTGAAATTACCATATATTCTGTCTTATCTTGGTTGATAACCAGCCCCATCTGTTGGGCTTTTCCCTTTAAGTGAGTCAATATTTCCAATGTCTTTTGTTCACTTTGCCCTATAATATCTATATCATCTGCATAACCAAGCAGCTTGGATGTTCCTCCAATATCACATTCCTCCTTTACCTTCCTTACAACTTTCTCTAGAGCCAGATTGAAGAGTAGCGGCGATAGTGCATCACCCTGTTTCAAGCCAGATGTTATTTGGAAGGGGTCTGATTTACTGCCTTTATATGTTACTATATTATAAGTATCTTCCATGCATAGTCTGGTCATGTTGATTAACTTCCTTGGTATTCCAAATTCCTGCATAGCATTCCATAGACTATTCCTATGGACACTATCATAAGCCTTTTTAAAATCCACAAAAATACCAGTCTATAGTTGCAGCATTCTATAGTTTTACTTAAATTACAAGAGTTTTATCTAGATTCTTATCGCAGATTTTAAGAAATCAAAGTATTTCTAACTATAAAATGATGCTTTGAAAATGAAATATTTAGGCTCTATAGAACCAAATATCTATAAAGGGAAGATTGCCTCACTTTGACTAAATCACATCGTTGTTAATACACTTGCCTACCAAGACAGAGATCCAACAGCAGGTTTATCGACCAGGATAATTCTGGGGACGATCCTGTCTATTTAGAATAAGTACTAACATTATTTAGAATTATCTGGAAATTATGTTGGAGGTGAGTTGAGTTGATCCCTAAAGGACAGGCTTTTATCATAAGTGATTCCCAGGTACTGCAGTTGCTTTCTCTAATCATATTACTGCCATTTATCGAGAGGCTTGGGAGAGCTTTCAATCCTATTGTTCAGTGAGCACCACAAGACCTTTATGGGTCTGAGCCGAAACTTAATAAATGTATATGCCGCGGTTGATTCTTTTGTTACAAAGGAACGACGAGACTAGCTTATAGAGCTGGAGAACATCCCAGGCAGCAGGCTGCTCACTGTACGATGTGGCGACTTGAATGTACGAAACAGAGACTGGGACAAAACCGGGGAAAACCGACAGGGAAATGCCCTTGCAGAAGCCATGATGGATTCAGAAGTAGTCTGCATAAACGATGGGAGGTTGTCGTATATTCTGAAGGGACTGGGGATCACTGTTCTGCATTACCCATATGCTGGTTTAAGAAGCTGGGCCCCAGCCTCTTTCAATATGTAAATAAATCAAGAATACGACCCTTGATGTATTACAGGCTCTGTTGCATTATTTGTCTAGTAGTTAATGGTCCTTTTTAGAAGAACAGTGAACACAAGATTTGACTCTGCCCCTTCACCAGGATTCTAATAGCTCTCGAACCCCCATGATATTCTGTGAAATGTCTGAAAGACTTCCTCAGTATGAATTAGGTGAAATGTAGCATGGGTCTGGAACAGACAAGAGATGTAGAGTCCCCTCTTTTCCCTGTTATTTTAATACTTTTTGAGTTATGTTTGCTTTGCCAAATAAATTATTTAACAAAGATTACAGACATTGACATCTGGTTTACACAAATAAACAGGTAATTAACAGACAGGTTGAACTTACACATTAAATATGAAATCAGTTACTGTTGATGTCATTTATTGACTGAGCCTGTATCTTTTGGCTTGGGTATACATTTCACTTTTTTTATCATCTGTTTTACATAACATATGTTTAAATGGAAAAATGCACATCAGTTCCATTTACAGTTCATCAATCAATAAACAATCAATATGATGATCCTACAAGTTGAAAATTTTCTTATAAATAAAATGTTTTACAGTGTAGTGTGGCATGGGTTAATTCAATTATGGTATGAATCATAGTTTTGGGAGGGAGTGTGTGTTGGCCAGGAAAAATGTCACCTCAGAGTGGTCGAGATGGGTTAAGCCTAGGTCCATGGACTGTTGGATCCACTTCAGTTCTTGCCAGTGAAGCTTCCCTGAAGGCTGCCCTTGCTCTGCTCAAGGCCTGAGTTTATCTTCCATCTCATATATCCACACGCAAACAGTGCACACACACACACACACACACACACACACACACACACACGTGACACTTTTCTGTATTAAATGTTTTATTTTATCATTTGTTAAAATACAGTCTTGTGTGGGTATGTTCTGAAACATTATGAAGGGTATTGTTTAGTGGTAAGAAGAAGAAGAGGAAAGAGAGAGATAGGGTACCTAAGACTGACAGGGGGTTTGTAGACAAAGGTCCGACAGAAGCCCACGAAAAGGAAAAGGATTTTAAACAGTGTGCCTGTTGACTCCACTTCCCCCCTGGGGACGACTGGCGACACGAGCACATCATCATCTCTATAACTTGTTGCCACTGTCATAGGCCGATCTTTTTTGTATTTGTCTGTGCAGTTTCCAGAATTTTCGCAGTGTTTTATCAACTCCAATCTCTTTCATGAAACATTCCCATTTTGCCTATGTGGCCTCTGCAGCACATCGCTTGAAAACCTTCACCTAGTCTTTCTTGACATTTTCCGCCGTGTCCACTTCCTCTCTGGAGCTTCTGGGTCTCTGTCGCATCTTCCTTAGCTGCTTCACTGCAGCTCTCTTTGTTTTCCCAGCCTGGTCTACTTCTGGGATCCACCATGGGGGCTGCAAAAAAGGAGATTTAAAGCCCTGTTGCATGCCCCCTGTCTGAGGCGTCCAAGAAGGCTGTCGATCCACTCATACCGGAAGGTCTTGCGCGCGCTCCCAGCCTGAACTTTCCTGGATTTAGAGATCACGACTGAGCATGGCATATGATCACTTCCATGGTCATTCAAAACAGTCCACTTTACATCAAGTACTGATGACTGGGAGACAAGTGCGAAGCCAATAGCCGTGTCCGCATCGCAAGGCCTCATTGCCATTCTAGTCGGCCTAACATCATTTATGCAGACCACATCAGAGTTCACCATGGCATCCGCAAGGGCAATTCCCTGTCGGTTTTCTCCACTGCTGTCCCAATCTCTGCTCCTCGTATTGAAGTCTCAACATATGAGTAGCCTATTACCTGGTAATTCCTCCAATTCATTAAGCCAGTCCCAGTGGTCCTTTCTGACAAAACAGTCCACTGTGGCATATACATTTATGATATTCCAACTTAAGCCCTCAATCTCAATTTGTATACCCTGGACCTCTCTTGCGCTGTGATTCCACTGGCTAAAGCCAAGTACCACATGCTGCATTCCTTCCTTCACCAGCAGACCATGCCCATGTCTCAACTGCCCAGTAGGGTTTATATAACTGGCGTACCCAGGGCAATGGTATTTGTCTATATTTAGCTCCTGGAGCATGAGGACATCAAAATCATATGTTACCCTCTCCAATACAGGACCTCTCTGCCTGGCACTACGACAGTTCCAATATCCCACTCTTGCATGGTTGAGAACTTGTCTCTCCACTTATCGTCTTGTTCTCCTGGCGCCTGCCCTCCTATTTCTATGCTTTCTTCTCACACCATTTCCTCGTCTAGTCCTCCTCACTCTCTCTTCGCTATCCCCTGAAGGATGTGTCAAGCGCAGAGCACGTGCTCCGTAGCTCCGGCGACGATTCCCTTGTTTAAATAATACCATATACACACAGTTTGGATATTGCAGGAAATTAGAGGTCACCCTAGTAGAGCCTGGAGTCCATATGCCTGGCGCCGCCCCCCTCGCATACCAGACGTTCCACGTTCACGACCAGCTCACCCGTGGCCATTCAGTCCTCGGCACGTCGGTCCACCTTAAACTTGGGGGTTTATAATCGGAGTTTTCCATCTCCTAGATTGGCTGCTGTAATAGCTAACGGGCCCAATCTACCCGGGGGCAAGAGGTCTGGCGCCTCATTTATGGCGAGTACAATAGATACATGTGTACGGGAAACAAAACCAATGCCATACACTCTCTATCACATAGATTGTTTGCACAATGATGAATTTTACTTCGGGTTGGGGGAGGGGTGAGGGGGTGAAGATTAAGACGACGTACCTTTTGTTTACACATTGATCATTGTAACATAATAGATCCTACAGTTCATATATCATTTGTGTACACATTGATACATTTTATATAGGGGATCATACAGATCATATGTCACTTGTCTACACATTGATGAATGTTACATAATGGATCATTCAAGTCATATATCAATTGGTTGCACATTTCTGAATGTTACTCCGGAGGTGATGAAGATCATATAGGACTGACATTGCCGTAGACATTATTACTTTCGCTGAAGAGATTCAGTATTTTGTACAAAAGTCTGTACTGATCCAGAGATGGAACTATGTGAGGTCTAATAGCCTTGACTGTTCCGACTACAAGAGGCACATAACCTTGTTGGTCATTGTCCATATGGTCCAGCAAGAGTGACAATGTGCACACCAGTCCGCTCCACTCAGCGCTGTTTCTGCATGTAAACAACGTTCTTTCTTCCACAGCTGGTTTCATTGCCCGAATTTTTCCAGCAAGGTCACAAGAGTTTCAGGGTCAAGGTCTTTGCTTTTACATGACAGGTGTGAAAGACTGTATTCACCTTTGAACGAAACGTTCATCTACTTCGGCGTGTTTTCTTCATTGACGATGACTCCTCCCAGGCATCACACGAATCTAGCAATGAAGTCTTGATGTTGAGCAGTGAGCATCTTTTTTATCTGCCTCACCTTCAGGTAAATAGGGACGAATTGTCACGTCTTCAGTGCTCAAATCCCGCTCGAACCACCAAATTCTAAGTCAGTTGCCTTTACCGGCAACAATCATTAATTTATGTCGGCTTGTGACCCAGTACATGGTGTCTTTGTTAGTGGCCCTGAGAAATATGAGTCCATGAAACATGGTTTAGAAACATAAGAAATCTCTTCACGAGAAAGTTTGCTGAAAATGGATCTGTCAATCTTACAAGTTATAAAATAATGCATAAGATGGCAGAACGAGGACCGTTTACTGATGGCAACTTCATCAAAGGGTGTATGATGGAAGTAGCAAATGACTTGTGTCCTGAGAAAGCCGATTTGTTTGGAACTATCAGCCTTTCGGCAAGTTCAGTTGTGCTGAGAACAGAAGAACTTGGAGAGAACATAGTGCTACAGATACGCGAGAATACTAAGAACTTATTGTGGTATTCTCTGGCGCTGGATGAGTCTACTGATCTCTCGAGTACGTCACGACTACTCGCGTTCATTCGTGGCGTCAATTAGGACTTTCAGATAACCGAAGAGGTGGCATCCCTTTGCAACATGCATAGAACATCAACTGGAAAATACATTTTCACGGAAGTGCAAAAAGTTTTGCAAGGCTATAACCTTCAGTGGAATCAGCTTCAGGGTGTTACAGTTAATGGAGGAAAAACATGGCTGGAGTGAGGAAGGGTCTGATGGGGCAGATCAGGACTCAGTTGGAAGGTTTGCAATTTCCGTGTGCTCTGTACATACACTGCATCATACATCAGCAAACACTCTGTGGGAAAGAGTTAGATATTTCTTGTTTACTGAGACCAGTTGTTTGTGATGTGAACTTCACTCGGGGACATGCACTCAATCACCGTCAGATCCATGCTTTTCTTGAAGAAATTGATTCTGAATTCTGTGGCTTGCCTTATCACATATCAGTGAGGTGGCTCAGCTGTGGTAAAGTTCTGTTTCGTTTTAACAAGTTCCGAAACGAAATAGATGCTTTCCTCACTGAAAAAGATAGAGCTGATCCACAGCTGTCATATTCTTCCTGGCTGTCAAAGTTGTCATTATTGGTCAACATCATATCCCACATGAATTACCTGAATTTGAAACTTCAGGGAAAAAATAACATCGTCTGTGATCTCTGCAGAATCATAAACAGATTTAGGAGAAAGCTGTCATTGTTTGAAGCACAACTAGAAAGAGAAAACTGTTCTCATTTTCACTGTTTCAAAGAGTTTTGCGCTACAATCGCCGAAGATGTCAACCTCGATTTTCCGAAATAAAATTATTCGTGACGTGAAGAAACATTTTTTTGGAGAGATTTTAAGATCTTTACAGAACTGATAGTGGCATTCTTCTGTTCTAGAATCCATTTTATTGTTACGTTGATGATGTGCCAATTGAACTGCAGTTAGAGCTCATTGATTTGCAAGCAAATGACTTGTTGAAAGAGAAGCACAGAGAATGAAAACTTTTTGAATTTTACCGCTGCTTACCTGATAGTGAGTTTCCGACACTGAAGAAATTTGCCGCTGGTATGGCATCAGTGTTTAGAACAACTTATGCCTGTGAGCAAAAATATTCAAAAATGAAGTATGTGAAGTCAACACATCGAAAGAGATTGACTGAAGAACATTTGAAAGCAATTCTCTTGATTGGATGCAGCAATTCCAAACCAAGCATTGATAATATCATGAAAGCCAAATATCAGTTTCACAAATCTCACTAACTGTTTTTTGCTGCTTAGTTTGTGAGATTCGGATATGTGCACACTAGGCCTTATGTAACTATCTTTTTGCTAACGTCGCCTTCTTTGACAACTTTTTGTTTAGTAAATAAATATGTTGGTTGTCTTTGATTTTTTGTGCACTGCACACCACTCACCCATGATTAACTTAGTTTCTCGTCTTTTTCCCCCGAGCTTTTGTTCTGACTTGCAGGTATTGTTAAGGTTAGTTGCATATCCTTAACAGGACGTTTGCAGTCAAAACCAGCATTTTTGCTGATATTGATGTCTTGGCAAGCCATCTGCTGCTAAATCGCTAGCAGCTATGTTTCGAACACGGGTATACTGGATTACGAACCGCGTCTGTAAGACATTCGCCCGGAGACCGGCGCAAGTATTGTACAGAATGAGTATGCGGCCCGCGCCCTCGTCATTTTGTCAGTTATTCGGCCCGCCGTGAAAAAACTTTGGTGACCCCTGTTGTAGCCGAATGTTGCGGATACCCTGGACTGCCAGAGCTACTGACAACGAATGCATGGAAGAGGCTAATGAGGCTAGACCATTATACGCAATTATAGCAGCGGGCTTCATTTGAAAACCTTAGAAGTGTGATAGAAATTACAATAACTATGCCTTTGTATTGTATCCTGTCAATATCGTTGTTAAGGATGTTAATTGTGACATCAAGTGACAGACGAACACGGTGACGTCATAAGAACGTTTTAAAGATGGCTGCCTCACTTTTGACATTCACCAAATGAGAGCATCAGTCTGTTATCCGTTGTTTTTTTAATCAGTGAAGCGGTGAAACCTATTGACATTCATCGTCCGCTATTGTGATGCATGCGTGTCAGTCCAGCAAGTGTATGGGTGGAGTAGGAAGTTTCAAAGCGGTTTGTCTTCTGTGCTCACGACCGGATCAGGCTCACGGAGAAGTGACCCCAGAGAATTTTTTCTCTATAAGAATACAAAAACTTTATCGGCGCTAGAGGACATGCATTGAGCGCAGTGGTAACAACAACTGAGAATGATGCATTTCTTCTTTATTTTTCAGAATTATTTCACTCACACACAAAACAACAAAAACATATAAGGTGTTTATTTGAAGCCCCCTCGTACTCAAGAGACATATATCGTTCTCTCATCAAACAATGAGAAGATAGGTACAGAAAGAATATCGCAACTACTGGAACAATCAGCGATAGAAGAAACAGAGACAGAACAAGAGAATGTTGGGTGGACTAAGAAAGTATTGCTGAGAAATGCCATCAGTGGCAGAGACAGAACAGGAGAATGTTGGCTGGATTATGAAGGTATCGTTGAGGAATGCCATCATTGTAGCTGTTTCAGAGCAGCAAGCTGGGAGATCTGGGGAGATACATGATCACCTGTGTCAGTTAGCAAGGCACATTATTATGACCATTATAACTGTTGTTGTGATATTTTTGCATATCTCAACTTGTTCCCCTTGTGCCTTGCTGTGTCGTTGGGAAATAGAAACAGCGAAGAAGTGTCTGTTAATGGGATTCATATATCAAGACTCCCAGGGACTCTCACTCGGTCGGCCTCTTTTTTTCGTTTCATTTAGTCTATACATCACTGCTTATTGTGGTGCACTGTTGTTTGGTGGCCTAGTTATATGACCGAACCCTTTCACTTGTTAATTATAATGAAATCTAGCGCTACTTAACCCCCACTTTAGTCCTGATTTATTAATTTCTGATTTTCTTTCTTTTTAATACGTAGAGTATTCTTGTCACGAATCTAATTTCGGTTTTTGTAATTATTCTTTTCTCTTTTTTTTCTATCATTTTTCAGGCTTGGCATTGGTAGCACATAGTTGATTGCAGTGTTATTTTTAGTACCTACTGATACGTGTTCGTTCTTTAGTATTGGTGCCATTTGTCCAATGAGTGGGTTTGCCTTATTGCATATATTTTCGATTTCGTCTTCTGATTTCTCACCTATCTTCCAATAACAGTATGCTGATATATGGAGCATTCACCTATAAGAAGATCTGAAGTAACGAGCTCACAATTACAACGACCAGTCTTGAATCTGTTCTCTTGTGAAAGGCGTGACGTACGACGAGAATCTGTAAGGGTTCTGTCCGCGGCGGTGACATGCGGGGTATGTGAGCCGGTCGCTCAGAAAGCAATGGCAAACTAATGAGCGTAATCTTGCCAAGAAATCAACAATCAGCTGAAAGATGCTGATGTTGACAGCGATGTCCTGTAAAGTATATGCGGAAAGAAAGTCTTGAATCACGATGTAACCCCCCTTTCCCACAATAGTGAACTTGTAGAAGTTATGAGCGCGTACACTCACAGTTAACAGTGAGAGCGTCAATAGGGTCTGCGATAAAATATATTTAACTGTACTGTCAACCCAAGTGGCGCAAATTTCTGTAGATTCTTTGCCACTTTCTTTGTATACTTTCTACGCAATGATGGCCACTGGTAGGACGAATTTTCCCTGCACATGACAACTTTTCATTACCCTCACTAGTTACAACTTTAAGGTAAACTTTTTTAAAAACGTTTTTTTCCATACAAAACGGTGTGCATTTACAAGGTGTAATGTGTGTTTCTTTTGTTTGTATATAAAACAGAGCGTTGCCGTTGTGTTCAGTGACACACGTGCGAACAAAATAAATACATACATAATTCCACCGGATGCAATAATATATGCTTTCTCATAGTTTTTGTAAATACGACCAGCCTCAGCTGTTTTCTCTTAGTGTATACTTCCATTAAACTTATTAATAAGCTATTGTATTACAGTTTGTAATTATAACCCGAGCGCTGCCATAGCAATTTGTTTACAATTTCGCTTTTACAATTACAAAGTACACAGTGTACCTGCCAAAATAATATATTTTTCTCAGTATTATATAGGGTGTATTTTTAATGGCTGGGATTTTTTAAGATATTGCCGTTCCAGATATTGTATTCACCCTCTGTGGAGTTTGTGCAACATAAAAGGTCACTACAAAACTTGGGACGGCAATATTTTCAAAAACCCCGCAGTCATTAAGAATACACCCTGTAGTAACACAGTTAAACATATACTTGTTCAGACCTATCACTCTATAAGTAAAATAATAGTGTCTATGATATTATACAATACAAACAGTAATGCATGGATTAATATAAGATAGTAAAACACAAATAAAAGGTTAGTGTGATTGAATAATTTTCAGATAGCTTCCATGAACAGAGGAAAGTAAATTGTTATAAATATTTATAAAATTAAATTAGCATAGTATTTATTATAAACATAAATAGCTATTGTTATCTCCCGTGTTGACATTAATACGGATTTATATTAAATTTAATTCCCCTCATTGCCACATGTCCTGTAATACAGTTGTTTTCAAACTGTACTTTTATTGCTATGCACATTTATTGCGAAAACAGAAATAGACCACACAATGTTAGTGAACAATGAGACTAATATTTGAAATATGAATTCATCATCATCATCATCATCATCATCATCATCATCACCATCATCATCATCATCATCATCATCGTCATCGTCATCGTCATCATCATCATCATCATCATCATTATCATCATCATCATCATCATCATCATCATCATCATCATCACCATCATCATCATCATCATCATCATCATCATCATCATCATCATCATCATCATCATCATCATCATCACCACCACCACCACCACCATCATCATCATCATCATCATCATCATCATCATCATCATCATCATCATCATCATCATCATGTGACGTGTCAAATAACGTAGGCGATCATGAACACGCCTATCGGCAAAGTTCACATGAGCACATGTCTACCAGCAGGTCAATGAGTACACAGCACACACTGCACGGTGAGATCAACATGAGAAAGAGCAGCAGGTTAGACAGAGGAAACGCCTGGAGGGGACAGGTCGAAGATTGTGCTCTAGAGTTTTGTTTCAGTATCTACTGTCACGTGTTCGTTTTTTAGTATTGGTTCCATGTGTCCCATGTGTGTGTTTGCCTTATTGCATCTATATTCAATCTCGTATCTTCATTTATCACCTATCTTCCAATAATGAGATGCTGATATGTGGAACATTCACGTACAGGTAGATCTGAAGCAATAAGCTTACAATTACAATGACCAATCTTGACTCACAATGTAGACCTATTTCCTACCCGAGTGAACTTGTAGAAGTTAAGTGTTAAGAGTAAGAACATCAAGACGGTCTACGATAAAATATATCTAACATTACTGTCACGCCAAGTGGCGGATATTGATGTAGATTCTTTGTCGTATACTTTCTATGCAATGATTTCCACTGGTGTGACGTATCTGGCATGGACGTGACATCTTTTCATTGCCCACATTTGATACAATTTATTCTTTAGGGCCTTTCGGAAAAGTGTTGTCCACTAATGCCAGCATGCCAGTGTTAGTGATTTGATTTTTCGAGATTGCAGTTTGGATGACCGCCTCTACACTGTGGCTAGAACCAGTGCAGATAAATTCATACTTTGATGTTAACCGCCACTAGTTACAATTTTTAGTGGCTCGTGGTACCCACGGGGGCAAGGGCCGCCCCCTCAGGTCCCCACGTCCCTGTGTGTCATTCGGTTGACCTCTGCTTGTAGCTCTGAGAAGATGAAGTGCAGATACTACACTTTGATGTTAGCTAAAATTTCAGAGTGCAATTACAAGGTACACGTGTGTACCTGCCAAAAATAATTTCATTTAGATTAGTTTAAATTAAAATTGGTTAAGCAGATAATTGTTAGGGCCTACCACTCTTGAAGTAAGGTAATAATATCGTGTACGATATTATACAATTAAAAAATTTATGTATGGATGAATATGTGATAGTAAAAGCAAATAAAATGTTTCCTGATTGCATGATTGCAAGAAACTTTACACTTAAAGAGGCACTTAAAGTAAACTGTAACAATTAATTTCAACACTAAATAATCACTGTATCTCTTATATGAATACATAGCTAACGTTATCTCCCCTGCTGGCCTTAATATTGATTTAGATTATATTTATTTCCCCTCTTTGACAATCTCCTGTAGTATACTGTTTACAAACTGTATTTTATTTTTTGTTATACACATTATTGAGAAAACAGAACTAAACAACAAAATGTTAGTGAACAATGATACTGATAACATCAAATACCGTAGGCGATCATGCATACGTTTATCGGCAAAGTACATGAACACATGTCTACCAGCGAATCAATGAGTGCACATCATCCGCTGCACGGTGAGGTAAAGAAGAGAAAGGGCAGTTGCTTAGAAAGAGGGAACTCCTGGGAGGCTCTGGTCGAGCATGCATTCGAATGGTCTGTTCAATTGAGGAAATACATTCTTGTGACCGATAGAGATAAGTGCGAGCAATATGTAGTACGTTCTTTTCAGTACGCATCAGACTGGATAGAAGTGAAGACAAAAACACCCGACATTGTCAAAGGTAGAAGCTTAAGTCTTTACATTTGACAGTTCGTCTTAGGGTAAGTAGTCATCTTGAGTAGGGGTACCAAACTACGGCCCGCGGGCCGGATCCGGCCTGCGACGTCATTTCATCCTGACCGCCGACGGTACTCGAACTTGCTTGATATGTCGTATGGAACAGGAGAGGTTGTGATACAATTTAAATGTAAATATTATGTTTAGAATAATAAGAGATGTTCGCACGTGCGGAGACCTCCTGGCGGCTATGTGTCTTAAGTTTAAAGTTTTCAATTATAAATTATTTCATCTAGATTTTATTGATTATTGTAATGTTTGCTTATTTCGCGCCACCCCAAGTCCTTCCCTGGTTTGTGGTAGCGCCACCTACGCTCTGACGTTACCATGGTTTCCATGGTAACACACACACACACACACACACACACACACACACACGCATCTTTCTTTGTCCCAGATGCGTCCGGTTGTCAACAGAGGTCCGATGCTTCAGAAATATTTACTTTTTTTTTCAGCAATCCATTTTATAGGTATGTAACAAGAATTTCTTTGTTTGACAATGATAGGTAAGTGAACTACAAGTGTGAATATAGGCAATAAAGTAACAAACATAGCATAACAATTGCTTATTAGCCTCGTGTTATTACGAAAATATTATCCATAGCTCAGAATAATTCCCCGGTCAAGATGTTAATCTAGATGGTCTCTACATTTTGTAATAAACCAGATGGGCAGAATTGTTGCATTTATGCCATTTTGGTCTGTTTCCTGGCTGCCACTAGCGGAACCCTGGTTGAAGAACTCTGCTCTGACCTGTCTATTTAGGCCGGCCCTATTTATATATTTTGCAAACATTATTATGAGATATATTCTATTACAAAGGTATCTATAAACTTTATATATATACCTTTAATGAGCCCTAGCTTCACCAGTGATCCCTAGTCCTCTGCTTTTTTGTGTGTTTCAATGGGAATTTAATTAAGTTTCTAATTCAATGTCTTTTTTTATTTTCAGATCCTATGTACTTCACCCTTCATTATGGCCACTAAGAAAAGGAACGTAGACGCCGAGTGTCGCGTTTTCAATGCAGAATAGGGAGTAAAGTACTTCATTGTGGACACAAGGGACCAAAAAACCAGTTGCGTAAAATGCAGCGAAAGTGTTGCAGTTTTGAAAGAGTACAATCTTTGGCGTCATTACGAAACAAAACATCTATCAACATACTCAAAATTTTTCTATATAGTTACGCTCTGAGAAATATTGATTGATTGACTGATTTAGGAACTGACATCGCAGCATTCGGGGCATTCCCATAAGCGCTCAGTCCCCATCCTCAGAAGCCAGCGAAGAGTTCCAACCCAATAGCACCAGTAGCAATCTGATTATATGTGTCTCGTCTTTCCTCTAAGCGTCGAGCATCGGCCAGATCCCCTCGTCACTCCTCGCTGTCGCATTCTTGCCAGACCATGGTGATCCATTTGCTCCTCCGAGGTGTACACGTGCCCGCACAAGGCCGCAGCCACACCTGCCTTATCATGTATCAATACTCCACCACGTTTTCCAGAGCTAGCCAATATGTCTGCCTGTTCATTCCCCAGCACACCAGCATGCCCCGGAGAAAAGATCCAGACGGTGCTTGCCTCCCGTGACTTCCGAAGCGAAGCAAGCCACTCCGCACGAAGCTTGCTTGTCCTCACCCTACTCAGCATGCTTTGTGAGTCAGTCACAATCACGATGTGTGTGTATCGTATTCTCCATCCAGCGGAAAGCTGCACTGACTGCATCCACCTCCATTCTTAAGCTAGATGTTGTGGTATCATATGCCAGGCTCTCCTGCACCAAACGTCCACCATTAGCCTTTGCCAAGAACCCCCAGGCATTCTACTACCTCTCAACACCGAACCATCTGTGTAGATAATCACATCACCCGGGCGAGCATTATCCTGAATTAGTTGCTGGATTGCCACTTTCGTGGCCCCTGCTGGCCACTCCTTACACTCCCGGCTCAATATGATTATAACTCTGCACAAGTCTAACTTCTCCGCTGGCACTCTGACCCACTCCTTCCTCCCCTAATGTTCTCCAAGATGCACACCTGTCTGATCGTATCCTCCGCCTGAGCCATCCATGATTTCCCTCTTATCAGTCGCTGGCCCTTAACTGCATCTAGCGCCTCATACAACGGGTGATCTGTGTCAGCAGCTACTCTGAGGTATGCCCTCGCTTGCATCACCTTGAGCCTACCAGCAACAGTCGGCAAACCAAGGATGTAACGCATACACACCACTGGGGTGTCTCTGGTGCATTCCAGAATGACCCACATAGCCTCGTTCTGTATGCGATCAAAACTCACCAGCTGACCCATTGAGACAGTGAGCAGTCCTAGTCCATAATCAATCACTGAGAGGATCAAGTGCTGGTATAGTCTGAAAAGCATTCTCTGCTCTATGTCCATTGGAGCCATAGTTTTAAGTTCGTTGAGTCCCTTTTGAGATCTTGTCACAACCGTCTCCACATGGTCCTTAAAGGAGAGGCTCCTGTCAAATGTGATTCCAAGATACTTCAGTTTGTTCTCTCTGTTGAGGCATCCACCATCTATCGTGAGACTTGGGATATCAGCTCCCAAGTAGTATCCATAGTATCCTTCCAACGCCTGGTGCTTCTAGGTTTGCAATTTTGCTCGTATACACATTAAAGAGCACCGGTGAGATTGCGGATCCCTGTGGCAGTCCGGGGGTTAAAATATGTGGCTCTGAGGTCTATGCACCTAGTTGGAGAGCAATCCGACGAGAATGAAGGACGGCCTATATCCAGTTCACCAACCAGGGATTGACCCCCTTCTCCATCAGTGCGGTCATCAAAATATCATATCGATCTCTATTGTACGCATCCTCGAGATCAAGCGCTGCCACCATCGTTTCCTGTCTAATCTGGAACTCCTCATAAACGTCAAAGGCAAAGGTGGCCGCATTTAACCAGGTATCTTTCCCTGGCCTGTAGCTCCCTATGCCTCTTGGAAGAAGCTTCCCCTTTTCCAAAAACTCTTGCAGCTTGACAGCGACTATCTTCTCTAAAACCTTACCAAAAGTATTTTGAAGGGTGATGATCCTAAAGCCGCTAAGCTTTGAATGATACTTGAATGGTTTTGGGAGAGGGATGAGATAACTGTGTACCAAACTCTGAGGTACTGATGCTCTGTTTAAAGCAGTCAGTCATCTCCTTCAGGTCTACATCGCCCAAAGAATTCATGTGGCCATACCTGACCCCATCAGGCCCTGGTGCCGTGTCTTGTGCCTGTTTCAAAATATGTTTAACATCTTCAACCAGTATAATGTCCTCATAAGGCATATTCTTTTTGGTGCCAGATAAATCCTCTCTAACTGCATCCCTGGTGTCCACATCATCATGATTGGTCTGCTCTAAAAAATCTCTGGAGAAACACCTCCCCTTTCTCTTTGTCTGTTGTCACGCGAGCACGATCATCTCTATAAATTGTTCCCACTGTTACAAGCCGATCTTTTCTTTGTATTTGTCTGTGCAGTTTCCAGAATTTTCGCAGTGTTTTATCACCTCCAATCTCATTCATGAAACATTCCCATTTTGCTTTTTTGGCCTCTGCAGCACAGCCCTTGAAAACCTCCACTTTGTCTTTCTTGACATTTTCCGCCGTGTCCACTTCCTCTCTTGAGCTTCTGGGTGTCTTCCTTAGCTGCTTCACTGCAGCTCTCTTTGCTTTCCCAGCCAGGTCTACTTCTGGGGTCCACCATGGGGGCTGCAAAAAAAGAGATTTGACAGCCCTGTTGCATGCCCCTTGTCTGAGGCATCCAAGAAGGCTGTCGGTCCACTCATACCGGAAGGTCTTGTGCGCTCTCCCAGCCTTAACTTTCCTGGATTTAGAGATCAGGACTGAGCATGGCATGTGATCACTCCCATGGTCATTCAAAACAGTCCACTTTACATCAAGTACTGATGACTGGGAGACAAGTGCCAAGTCAATAGCTGTGTCTGCATCGCCAGGCCCCATTGCCAGTCTAGTCGGCCTACCATCATTTATGCAGACCACATCGGAGTCCACCATGGCAATTCCCTGTCGGTTTTCTCCACTGCTGTCCCAATCTCTGTTCCTCGCATTGAAGTCTCCACATATGAGTAGAATATCACCTGGTAATTCCTCCAATTCCTTAAGCCAGTCCCAGTGCTTCTTTCTGACAAAACAGTCCACTGTGGCATATACATTTATGATGTTCCAACTTAAACCCCGAATCTCCATTTGTATACCTTGGACCTCTCTTGAATTGTGATTCCACTGGCTCAAGCCAAGTACCACATGCTTCACTCCTTCCTTCACCAGCAGACCTTGCCCATGTCTCATCTGCCCAGTAGGGTTTATATAACTGGCGTACCCAGGGCAATGGTTTTTGTATGTATTTAGCTCCTGGAGCATGAGGAAATCAAAATCATATATTAGCCTCTCCAATAGAAGACATCTCTGCCTGGCGCTACGACAGTTCCAATATCCCAGTCTTACATGGTTGAGACCTTGTCTCTTCACTTTTCGTCTTGTTCTCCTGGCACCTGCCCTCCTATTTCTATGCCTTTTTCTCACACCATTTCCTCGTCTACTCCTCACACTCTCTTCGCTAGCTCCTGAAGGATGTGTCAAGCGCAGAGCACGCGCTCCGTAGCTCTGGCGACTATCCCTTGTTTGAATAATACCATATAGACAAAGTTTGGATATTGCATGAAATGAACGGTCACCCTAGTAGAGCCTGCCTGCTAGGGAAGGGGCAGGGGATGTCCCTCAGGAGTCTATACGCCTGGCGCCGCCCCGCCCGCATACCAGACGTTCCACGTTCACGACCAGCTCACCCGTGGCCATTAAGTCCTCGGCACGTCGGTCTACCTTAAACTTCGGGGTTTATAATCGGAGTTTTCCATCTCCTTGATTGGCTGCTGTAATAGCTAACGGGCCCAATCTACCCGGGGGAAAGAGGTTCCAATGCCTCATTTATGGCGAGCACAGTAGATACATATGTACGGGAAACAAAAAACTAATGCCATATACTCTCTATCACATAGATTGTTTGCACATTGATGAATGTTACTTCGGGTTGGGGGAGGGATGAGGGGGTGAAGATTAAGCCCACGTACCGTTTGTTTACACATTGATCATTGTTACATAATAGATGCTACAGGTCATATATCATTTGTCTACACATTGATACATTTTATATAAGGGCTCATACAAGTCATATATCACTTGTCTACACATTGATCAATGTTACATAAAGGATCATACAGATCATATGTCACTTGTTTACACATTGATGAATGTTACATAATGGATCATTCAGGTCATATATCGCTTGGTTACACATTGCTGAATGTTTCTTCGGAGGTGATGAAGATCATATAGGACTGACATTGCCGTAGACATTATTCATTTCGTTGAAGAGATTCAGTACTTGGTACAAAAGTCTGTACTGATCCAGAGATGGAACTATGTGATGTCTAATAGCCTTGACTGTTCCGACTACAAGAGGCACAGAACCTTGTTGGTCATTGTCTATATGGTCCAGCAAGAGTGACAATGTGCAAACCAGTCCGCTCCACTCAGCGCCGTCTCTGCATGTAAACAACGTTATTTCTTCCCCAGCTGTGATGTCGGTTCCTAAATCAATCAATCAATGAATCCCCAGCTGGTTTCATTGCTCGAATTTTTCCAGCAAGTTCAGCACAGTTTCAGGGTCCAGGTCTTTCCTTTTCCATGACAGGTGTGAAAGACTGTATTCACCTTTGAACGAAACGTTCATCGACTTCCGCGTGTTTTATTCATTGACGATGACTATAACTCTCTGAACCTCCCAAGCATCACACGAATCTAGCATTGCAGTCTTGATGTTGAAAAATGGGCATCTTTTTTTAAATCTGTCTCACCTTCAGGTAAATAGGGACCAATTGCCACGTCTTCAGTACTAAAATCCCGCTCGAACCACCAAATTCTAAACCAGTTGCCTTTACCGACAAAAGTCATTAATTTCTGGCGGCTTGTGACCCAGTACATGGTGTCTTTGTTAGTGACTCTGAGAAATATGAGTCCATGAAACATGGTTTAGAAACATAACGAAATCTCTTCACGAGAAAGTTTGCTAAAAATGGATCTGTCAATCTTACAAGTTACAAAATAGTGCATAAGCTGCCAGAACGAGGACCATTTACTGATGGCAACTTCATCGAAGGGTGTATGATGTAAGTAGCAAATGACTTGTGTCCTAAGAAAGCCAATTTGTTTGGAACTATCAGCCTTTCGGCAAGTTCAGTTGTGCGGAGAACAGAAGAACTTGGAGAGAACATAGTGCTACAAATACGCGAGAATACTAAGAACTTGTTGCGGTATTCTCTGGCGCTGGATGTGTCTATTGATCTCTCGAGTACATCACGACTATTCTCGTTCATTCGTGGGTCAATCTGGACTTTCAGATAACCGAACAGTTGGTTTCCGTTTGCTCTGTTCATACACTGCATCATACATCAGCAAACACTCTGTGGGAAAGAGTTAGATATTTCGTGTATACTGAAACCAACTGCTGTGAAATTCATTCGAGGACAATGCACTCAATCACCGTCAGATCTAGGCTTTTCTTGAAGAAATTGATTCTGAATTCTGTGACTTGCCTTATCACATATCAGTGAGGTGGCTCAGCTGTGGTAAAGTCCTGTTTCGTTTTAACAAGTTCCAAAACGAAATAGATGTTTTCCTCACTGAAAAAGATAGAGCTGATCCACAGCTGTCATATTATTCCTGGCTGCCAAAGTTGTCATTATTAGTCAACATCACATCCCACATGAATGAACTGAATTTAAAACTTCAGGGAAAGGATAACCTCGCCTGTGATCTCTGCAGAATCATCAACAGATTTAGGAGAAAGCTGTCATTGCTTGAAGCACAACTGGAAGGAGAAAATTGTTCTCATTTTCATTCAAAGAGTTTTGCGCTACAATCGAAGAAGATGTCAACCTCGATTTTCCGAAAAAAATATTATTCGTGACTTGAAGAAGCATTTTCTGGAGAGATTTTCAGATATTTACAGAACTGATAGTGACAGTAATCCGTTTGATTGTTACCTTGATGATGTGCCAGTTGAACTGTAGTTGGAGCTCATTGATTTGCAAGCAAAAGACTTGTTGAAAGAGAAGCACAGAGAAGGAAAACTTGTTGAATTTTACCGCTTCTTACCTGATGGTGAGTTTCCGAAACTGAAGAAATTAGCCGCTGGTATGGCATCAGTGTTTGGAACACCTTATGTCTGTGAGCAAACATTTTCAAAAATGAAGTATGTGAAGTCAACACATCGATTGAGATTGACTGAAGAACATTTGAAAGCAATTCTCTTGATTGGATGCAGCAAATTGTTGCGGATACCCTGAACAGCCAAAGCTACTGACAACGAAAGCATGGAAGAGGCTAATGAGGCTAGACCATTATACGCAATTATAGCAGCGGGCTTCATTTGAAAATCTTCAAAGTGTGATAGAAATTACGATAACAATGCCTTTGCATTGTATCCTGTCAATATTGTTGTTAAGGTTGTTAATAGTGACATCAAGTGGCAGACGAACACGGTGACGTCATAAGAACATTTTAAAGATGGCTGGCTCACTTTTAACATGCACCAAAGGAGAGCAGCTGTCTGATATCCGTTTTTTTTTTAAATCAGAGAAGGGGTGAAACCTATTGATATTCATTGTCCACTACGGTGATGCATGCTTGTTAGTCCAGCAAGTGTATGAATGGAGTAGGAAGTTTCAAAACCGTTTGTCTTCTGTGCTCACGGTCGGATTAGGCTCACGTAGAAGTGACCACAGAGAATTTTTTTTCTATAAGAATCTAAAAACTTTAACTGCGCTAGAGAACATGCATTGAGCGCAGTGGTAACAACAACTAAGAATGATGCATTTGTTCTTTACTTTTTCAGAATGATTTCACTCACACACAAAACAACAACAACATATTACGTGTTAATTTGAAGCCCCCTCGTACACAAGAGACATATATCATTCTCTCATCAAGCTATGAGAAGATAGGTACAGAAAGAACATCGCAACTACTGGAACAATCAGCGATAGAAGAAACAGAGACAGAACAAGAGAATGTTGGGTGGACTAAGAAGGTATCGTTGTGGAATGCCATCAGTGTAGCTGTTTCAGAGCAGCAAGCTGGGAGATCTGGGTAGATACTCGATCGTCTGTGTTAGTTGGCAAGGCACATGATCGTGACGATTATAGCTATTGTTTTGATATTTCTCCCTATCTCAACGTGTTCCTCTTGTGCCTTGCTGTGTAGCTGTGAAGTAGAAACAGCGAGGAAGTGTCTGTTTATGGGATTCATATATCGAGACTCCCAGGGACTCTCAATCTGTCGGTCTCTTCTTCTGGTTCCATTTGCTCTATACATCATTGCTTATTATGGTGCACTGTTATTTGGTGGCCTAGTTATATGACCGAACCCTGTCACTTGTTATTTCTTATGAAATCTAGCGCTGCTATAACCCCAACTTTAGTCCTGATTTCTTAATTTCCGGGTTTCTCTCTTCTTGATACATAGAGTATTCTTGTCAAGAATCACATTTCCATTTTGTAATTGTTCTTTTGTCTTTGTCTATCATTGTCCAGGCTTGGCATTGGTAGCATATATAACCATATATTGTTGCAGAGGTATTATTTAGTACCTACGGATACGTTTTTGTTTTTTAGTATTGGTGCCATTTGTCCAATGAGTGGGTTTGCCTTATTGCATCTATTTTCGATTTCGTCTTCTGATGTCTCACCTATCTTCCAATAACAGTATGTTGATATATGGAACATTCACCTATAAGAAGATCTGAAGTAAAGAGCTCACAATTACAATGACCAGTTGTCACAGCACTCTCTGGGGTGAGGGGAACCTGCTATCACACTTTAACAACGGATACCTTGAGCCCTGGGACATAGGTGACCTCAGTCCACCAAACCCCTTCAACCTTAGGATCACTATCTCCCTCACTCTCAACCAAGGGACGTTACCCCTTTCAAACCTCGTCCTGAACTCATGACACAACTCTGGCAGCTAACTATGTGAACAATATGGTGTATTATACAAGATGAATGAGAATGATAATGATGACTCCGAGATAGGCCTGGCAGTATCTATGAGAGATAAGACGTGGCAAGGATCGAGTAGCCTCCTGGAGGAAGTGTCATCATCGTCAGAGCCTCAAGTCACACTATTGGGTAAGTCAGACACGCTCACCAAGTATCTCAGGCCTCCCTCCAAGTATAGGTTTCTCCACTTGGACAGGATGGCTGGCGAGTCGACCCACTGGTACTTGAGACCTCCGGTGGATGACGTCCCTGAAATTTAGACCACCCTAGTATAAGGATAAATACTGTCTCTTGGGTGGCTGAGGAACTAGGACACTCCTCTGAAGCGTCTGGAAGTCTCGATGGTACTGCGGGTATAGCGAGAGGGTGATCTCTCACTCAATAATAGTAGCAGTCCCAACAGTCTATGCAACCCGCGCAGATCATCCGACTCATATCGCAGATATCACAGCACAGATACCTCCCTCGCTGACACGTGGCACTGTAAATAGAGTTCAAAACCGACAAAAGTTCTTCCACAATATCAGGCACCACAGGGTACCAGGCACTTGGTAGCGGAGACATCATAACTACTTGGCATGAAGGCGGTCAGTCAGGCTCACAACTGGGACACGAACAACAACCAGATACTTGCTCAGCTGAAGTAACGAACAAGGCCATATGGTGCTGTCATGGCGAACAACCTGGGTTATCAGACGTGGAGTGGGCGATGAGTTAGCTGGAGCCCATCCAGAGACATACTCTCGATTGTAAGTACTGTTCGCTGAGGTGGTGGACTTCCAAGCTGTTCACACCAGCTCTCACCCTAGTCCTGATCACTGGACTCGTCCCCAGATCGCCGCTCTGCTCTCAACAAGATAGAACCTGTGGAGGATAACACTCAGTGAGAGCACCATGAATCAGACTTACCCACAGCAGATATACATAGGTCCCCCTTACTCAGACGTGTGGACCCTTCCCATAAGGGCCGCACTCTTTCATTGGCCACTCGAACAGTTGAGGACAGACTGGACCTAGAACCAACGCGGCAGCTGTCCCTCTGCATCCTCTTTCCCAGATGAACGGAGGGCTGGGCCAAGGTTGGTGTCTGAGATATGGGTCTATGCTGAAACATAACTAGACAACACATACGGTTAGTGAGTTAGTTGTACTTATAGATAGAAGGGCCCTGAAGGAGGGCCGATGGCAGTACTTCCTCACCCCCTTCCTGTTATCCGCTAACGCTGATGTCGTACCATGCCATAGGCACAATCCAATAACTCAAAATAAATATACAGAGTGACCCCCCTGTAGCAGACATCCACACCCCGTTCCCCCCTCCCTGGTCCCAGGTCGGGGCATTTAGAATGGTGTCATGTTCAAAATGAACAATTCTGTCGCAATGGTCCCTTCTCCCTCTATCAACCTCCCAGGAATCCACTATATATTAAGCTGGCATTCCCTCGAGGGAACTAATTAAAAGACATATGTAAGGAAAGCCAAGAAGAAAGCCAGTGGTCGCCCACCATGTGATCCGAAGCTCGACTTCCGGTACGATCTTGAAACAACCTCGGAGGTTTCGATCGACCGGTGCATTCGATTCGTTGCACTCGCCCGAGTTCATCGATATATCACTCGATATATCCGAAGCGACTCCTTAATCCACTTCCGGTAGCGCTGCGGGTAATGGTTCGGCCACGCTAGCCACTCCGACGCTGGAGGTTACACAGTTGGCCATGTGTGAACTCAAATTACAGGTCTCGCTTCCCTGAACCCGATTTTCCCAATCTACAGGGTCTGTAAATAAGCCACGCGCTGCTACCCTACGAAATAGCTTAGTGTCAGCGACTTGTGCGCTGCAGCTTTTCAAGACTCCGCTACTTTCGCACTGCACGAAATAACAATTCATGACATTTGCGAAAGGAATGCAATTTATTCAGAGCCGACATTTGAATGGCTCTACGAGCGTTAGGTTTCATCATTGTTACACAATATGAATACATCAACGTGATGATAGATGATGCTAGCATTACACAATCTAAATGAACAGCCCTATGTTTGCCTATGGCCTAGAAAGCTATCGTATTGGTCAAGGATACGTCTGCTCTCTCTACCGTCTCCAGTCAGTCTGTCCCCGCTACACATTGCGTGGACAAGCACGGACACTTTACTCTCCGTGCAGTCCCTATTATTGCGTGCCTGGTCTTGCCAGCACGCCAGCTGGTGAGTTCGAGTAACCTGGCATATCACGGTTACTCGCAAGGACCAGCAACCCAATTGCTTGGGGAAAGCCCTCGCTCATTAGTACTCGTCGACCTCTGGTCTGACACAAATGTGTCTCCCTGTGAGATTATTAATAGTACTCGGCGTCTTCCCTGTCTGGTGTCTCTCTACTAGACTAGTGTTAACTCATTACTCCTGTAAGGCCTTATTGGGGATGCTGACAGGGTCCCCTCCTCTCCGCAAAGTGTTACTTCCATTTTTCTCATGTTTGTAACACTTCTGGTCACAAAAGAAAAATTGGTTGTCCCAATTTTGTCAGATCTCCAATAAGTATAGAACTTTCTAGTTTGGGGATAGAACAATATCTTCTACCTTCATTCACAGTGTTCTATCTTTTCACTTGGCTAATTTAGTAGCCCATGTCTCAGTATATTTGGTTCTATAGATATCTTAAGGATTGGTAGTGAACCGGAAACCGTTGTCTTATGACTTATGTCCTGGCTTCTGTCGTTTGACCCTATGTCTTTTGACTTCCACCTATTGACTTCTGTCTTGACCTGTTCCTCCTATAACCCACACACTAGTTGACTCTATTATGAGTTCAACACATGAGCACCAAGTGTTCATGTTCCCATCAATATCCCCTCCAACTCTATACCCACAGCTCTACTGTTCACCTTCTTGCTTCCGCATGTGAAAAAGCTATATTCACTGTTACATTTAGGTTTCTAATAATTTATTGTGTCCCCTGAATTTCGAGTTATTGTACTTTGGAATCAATGGTGTGTGCAACTTTTACGTGTTTGTTTTCCTGTTTGTTTGCGTGTTTTCTACTAAACTAAAGTGTACTTAACTCTCTAATATGTGTATGCGTTAGTGTACTAAATGTGTGTGTTCCTTCGAGCGCCGCAAATCGGTTTATTGTGGTTACAAACGTTCGTCATTTTTATTTGTGACCACAACTCCGTTTTCTGAAGCTCCAAGTACGTTCTCTATATACTCTGTTAAAGTGTGGCTGTAACACATATAAAAACCCTCGACAACACATTGGAAACACAGACGACACGACAAGTCAAATAAGACCTTTCCAGCCGTGGAAAAAAAAAATTTTCCGCTGTCTTTCTCTTTCGCTCTCTTCCTTTCAATGTTTACTAACTTTTTGCATTCTCTCCTCGCATTTTCTCTTCTTTCATTCATCTTTCATTCCCTTTCATACTGTTCTTTCAATCAATCATTCTCTGGTCATTAAAATATGTTTCATAGTATTACATACATAAACAATATATATATATATATATATATATATATATATATATATATATATATATATATATATATATATATATATATATATATATATACAATAAACGATTGGCTGAAATTTTAACAGTGATCACGCCAAATGACTGTGCGTTTTGTTTGCACGCGTCATGTCTGTACAAACATTATGCATAGTTATAAGGATGGTTTGTTACCGGTCCTGACATAGTAACTTCCATAATTTGGTGTGCTGACCTAAATTACCCTCAAGGGAAATAATTTACTACTACTTTCATTTAAGCGAAATGGGTTAATTACCTTAAATGTTACTTGTGAAAAAGATGATATTAATTCCTAAATGATTGGCATTAGTTTTGAAATGATATATTAGCTAAATGGATGTATAAATGATTATGATTATAAGTTAATTAACTAATATACGATCTAATAATTGTATTTCTGTAATGGATGTTTTAATAAATGGGTTATTAATTAAATGATAATGATTTCTAACTACGTAAATAAGAAAATAAAGTTATATATGCGTTTACACAATTTGCAATAGAATAAATAATAGAAAAATGAAGTTATAGATACTGTCAATAAAATAATAATGTACATATATCACAGTTACATTTCTATATCTAATTACACTAAGTCGACGTCCTCCTCTGCGTTGTGAAGATGGAGCAAATCTCTTTGTAGACTATTGTAACATAGTTCATTCCGCCAAAGTCTTTTATGCTCTCCTTGAAGGATAGTGTATTAATATAGTTGCCTACCACATTATGTAGGTCCATAGCTAATCCTGGAATGTTATTCGGGGTCTAAGCGTTGGTTCAATATATTCTAGATTCGGGGTCTAAGCTGGGTTCGCTGCCCTATTGGCGTTAGTTCCCATAATCTAACTTATGTGTGTGTCAGCGCATGTTAATATGCGTCTGTTCGTTACACTTTTCATAGCACTGTTCTATTCACACAAGTCATATATCAGGCGATAGTAACGCACTTACGATATGTCTTACTCACCACACATGGCACTTGGTTATCTAACATTACTGTGTCACTGTTTCTGGTGGTGTATGGTCGCTTCCTTCCTGTAACTCAGGTATTTGAATGGATGAAGGACGACTCAAAATGTCTGCAATCGTATTTAATCTCCCTTTTAAATGCTGGATGGTAAATGTGTAATTTTGGAGAATCAAAGCCCACCTGTAAATTCTATTGTTGGTAGGATGTTCAGATTGCATCACAGACAATGGAGAGTTATCGGATTGGATTACAAACTGTGCTCCTGCCAAAAATCGATGAAACTTTCTCACGCAATAGATCAAACTAAGGCCTTCCAATTCTGATGCTGAGTATCTTCCTTCAGCCGGAGTGATCTTGCAACTTACGTACATTACGGGATGGAACGTCCCGTCGTAGAACTGTCCTAGTATCCCAGATATGGATATGGCACTCGCGTCTGTGCGTAAGAAATAAGTGAGTTTTGGATTAGGCATACGGAGGATAGGTGGAACGCTGAAACAATGTTTCAATTTCGATAACGCACTAATTAATCGTGCATCTTTTACAGATAACTTAGCCGAAGCTTTTAAGATGTTAGAAAAAACACTGGTGATTTCCGCCAGGTTAGGGATGAATTTACTATAATAGTTTACAAGACCCAGTAAACTTCGGACCTGTTTCTTGGTCGTTGGCATTGTCAAATTCAGAATCTTAGTGACGATTCTGTCATCAGTTTTCAATTGGCCCCTGCAGATGGTATGACCAAGGAAGTCAATTTGTTCCATGCCCAACTCTACTTTGGACGGCTTTGCTGTGAGTCCAAACAATCTCAACCTGTCGAAGACTTGTCGACGTTTCAGTAGGTGTTTTGTCCCGTCTTTCGTCTGACTGCATCTGTTATTTCTATATGTCGAGATATTTGTCGCAGTTACGTTTACTGTAGGAACTGGTAGTTCCATCTCGTCCAATACTGTTGTGCTACTAGTTGTGTGTGCTGTTATTTGGCTAAGTGTGTTTGCGTTGTCGCTGTCGTGAGTCGCCCTATCTAGTGAAGTTGTGTTATGTTCGTCTGTCGTCTCATTGCTTGGTGATGTTGCAATCTGTTCGTCCGTCTGTTGTACTTGTTGTGAAACGTATGGTTTCAGGATGTTGATATGAAATATCTCTAAGTGTTCTTTTATCGATATTTCATGATCCGCATCTGATATTTTGAGTTCAACGTTGAGAGGCCCTTGGTGACATGTTAGTACCGTGTTATGTTTATCAGTTAGTTGCATCACAACCTTTTGGTTTGGTTTAAGGTGAATCGTTTTAGTACCCTTGTTTGGATAGTTCTGGTTTCCATTACTCGACACCCGCATTAGGGGTCCAGTAATATCGACCGCTATACTTTCAAGTGGTCTAGATGCTATCACTGACCGTTGCACTTCGGTCTTTACATGCTTTTTCTTTCCGAACAAAATTTCGGCCAGTAAAATTGTGATAGAATTCTGGCTCGCGTTTTATGATAGCCCAAATGTTCAGCAAACGGTGGTGAATGTGCGATTTTTAGCACCTTTTTTCGGTATGTTACAGGTAACACCGTCTGCTGAATTTCATGGTTATTATATGTGTAATAACGCATGAGAATTCCGTTAACCTTTTTAAAGTACCAGGAAGAATTTTTAGAAACTTTCTTTCGCTCACACAACAAGTTAACATACGGTGTGAGTGTTTGGTCGGTGCTTTGTGCCTCGCTCAACTTTTGGCGAGTATTGTTGGTATCTGCACCACTTGGTGTTAGTAGCTGTAGTGTTTCATTTTGTAAGTCAGTATAACTTGTTTCTGTATCTGACTTAGTTACAGCGTTGACCATGTGTGTTTCATTCCAGGCTTTTATGTTGTCGTCTGTACATTCTTTCAATGCATCAAGACATCCTAAAATAAGATCTGTAAAAGGATCTTGGAGGATAACGCATGTAAATGTGCCGGTAAGGAACGGGGTATTGATATGCGCTTTTGCCAGTGGATATTTCTCGATGGTGCCCGAGAAAGTACGGCATTTGACAAATTCACCCGTACAATCTTCTGTTCTAGCAAGTTCTCTCCTTAAACCCAGTATAGTACTGCCGCTATCAACTAAACATTGGCATGGTTTACCATTGACCTGTGCATCGTAGAACTTAAGGTTACCTCTGGAGGCACATGCTGCATTAGCTTCTTCATTTGAACATGATATTACGTGTCCACATTTCAATCTCCCCTCCGCATGAAACTGGTGGCATACTTTACACGTCTTAAAGTCTAAAATATCGGTTACTGATGATACATTCTGGCATTCATTCGTTGGCAATACATTGACAAGTTCGGGATCTATGTCACTCTCATCGTCTGATGATGTATCGATGAGGGCTGCGTTGTTTGCCTTCATTCTCTGTCTCCCAAGACATTTATTACTATAATGACCATAACTTGAACAAAAATAACATTTTACAGCACGTTTAAACGATGATCTTCTGCTTTCTTGCTTCTTTAACACTTGTTCTAGGTGTGACGGATATGTGGGGTTCTTATCACACATCGAATAAGTTGGGTGAAAAAGATTGCAATAATTACATCGAGGTGGTTTCTGATATGGTTTGTCCTTTTTACTGTAGTCTTTCTGTTTATAGGATCTATCAGGGACTCTATTTGCAAAAGCTGTAATTTCTGTGTCATATGATGTAGTTTTAAATATGTCCCGATTAGAGGAAAAATACGCTGACCTCCGTTTCTCTAATTGTTGAATGGAATCAATATCTGACTGTTGTAAGAATTTAGCAAAAGGGGTAGGCACTGTAGAAAGAACTTTGTCCATTACCATTAGCTCTTCTAGTTTTTCATAGCTGTTACCTACTTTAGCCGCCTTAGTCCATTTTTTAAATGTGCTCTGCACGTTAGAAATGTAGTCTAAGAACGTTTCAGTTGCTTTTGGTTTAATTTGTGAGAATTGAATTTGGTAACCAGTAGCGTCCAAAAGAAAATGTTGCATTATCCTATCGTGTATGTACTGGTAATTGTTTCTAAGATCTGTAGGTATGGATTCTATTACTTTCAAAGGCTCCCCACTCAGGTTTCTCATGTAAATCATTGCCCAATCCTCTAAAGGTATTTTCTGTGTTTTTAGTTGGAACTCTATATTTTCAGTCCATGCGCTGATTGAATCACCTACAGTGTATGGTTTAATAAGGCCTTTGTACTTACTAAATTTGTTCTGTTCTTCTTGGCTCTTTTGTTTGCTAGAGGCTATTTGTATGTTAGAATCTACCTCCATTTCTTTCATCTTTAGTCTAGTTTCAGAATCTACTTGTATCTGCTTTTGTTTGGTGGCTTCCTCTGCTTGTTTGTTAGCAAGTTCTACGTCTAAGTGTTTTTGTTTGGTAATTTGATCTTATTCTAATTTTTTCTGGTCTAACTCTAACTGTTTCTGTTTGGTAGCATGATCGGACTCTAATTTTTTCTGGTCTAACTCTAATTGTTTCTGTTTGGTAACCTCCTCGATCTCTTTCATTTCTTTTTGATGTTGCCTTTCTAATGCTCTTTCATCTCTGTCAAGAGCAGCTTTTCTTTCTGTTCCTTCTCTCTGTAGAGCTCTTTCTTCTTTATACTTTTGGTCCACCCATTTTTCTAGCTTATCTCCAGTGTGGCCCATGGCGATGCCCGCCTGGATACATTCATTTAGTGACGCCATTTTGTGGCGTAATGTTAGTTCAAAATGATAATACAATAATATGCACAGAATAGTTTACAATGATGTGTTAGTAAATGTACATCTTTCGCTGGAAAAGAAGATGCATGATTAAGTTAGAGCATACCAAAATATTCTGAAAATATACTCATCTAATTTGATGGAAAGTACTGTACTTGGGATGTTCCACCGCAGTCTTTCATACTACACACTGGTTTGATTTGATAACACACGGGCTGCGTTCTGGTTAGTAGAGCAGCAAAAATTAGACACACGCTTAAGTTGTAAGTACAAGCTCACAATTCATCATATTCTATCAAATATTTCATATTTCATCAAGTTGTTAATATAATCTCCTATTTCATGCGACTGGTGAATGAGAATGTGCTAAATAGTGATAAATGCTATTAATGATGAATGATATGATCGTCTGAATGATTGTTAGATGATAAATGAGATGATTAGTCGTATGGCCGTCAATGTCGTCTTGTCTTCGCTGTTTGACTCTGGCGTACCTTCGTTCTAGGCTGCAGTTCGTCGCTAATCTATTTACTAATTTCGTAGAATGGTGACATTGATGGCTGTATCACACGCAATGAAATGTACACGGTGGTTACGATGGTAATTTGACTCAATTGTGGTTCACACTCCACAAAATTGGCGATCGTATAATTCACCACAAGGAAAAAATTAATTTATAGCATGTATCACAACAAATTTGTATTACTTTGCAATATATCACACATCAATAATGTTGAAACGTGCATTGAATTAATTCTGGTACAGAATTTTGTAATATCAATCGATAGCTAGCGTTCGTTCAGTGGTTTATAATACCACTTGCATGTTGGCGTTAACTGCTCGTTGAATATTACTACAACTGCCTGCTATGACTGCTCAGAAACGTTCACTGAAATCTGACAGTAATTGTACTGCTGGCGTTCGTTCAATGTGTTCTCGGGGTCTACTGGTGTTTATTCCCTGTGTTCTGACACTAATTCGCCGCTGGCGTTGATTCTTTGACCATTCTGACACCAATTCGGGGTCTACTGGTGTTTATTCCTTGTGTTCTGACACTAATTCACCGCTGGCGTTGATTCATTGACCATTCTGACACCAATTCGGGGTCTAGCCTGTCAGCGACTTGTGCGCTGCAGCTTTTCAAGACTCCGCTACTTTCGCACTGCACGAAATAACAATTCATGACATTTGCTAAAGGAATGCAATTTATTCAGAGCCGACATTTGAATGGCTCTACGAGCGTTAGGTTTCATCATTGTTACACAATATGAATACATCAACGTGATGATAGATGATGCTAGCATTACACAATCTAAATGAACAGCCCTATGTTTGCCTATGGCCTAGAAAGCTATCGTATTGGTCAAGGATACGTCTGCTCTCTCTACCGTCTCCAGTCAGTCTGTCCCCGCTACACATTGCGTGGACAAGCACGGACACTTTACTCTCCGTGCAGTCCCTATTATTGCGTGCCTGGTCTTGCCAGCACGCCGGCTGGTGAGTTCGAGTAACCTGGCATATCACGGTTACTCGCAAGGACCAGCAACCCAATTGCTTGGTGAAAGCCCTCGCTCATTAGTACTCGTCGACCTCTGGTCTGACACAAATGCGTCTCCCTGTGAGGTTATTAATAGTACTCGGCGTCTTCCCTGTCTGGTGTCTCTCTACTAGACTAGTGTTAACTCATTACTCCTGTAAGGCCTTATTGGGGATGCTGACACTTAGCAATACTATGCTGGTAAACCCGCGTTTGCCACAGGCTTAATTTACAGTCAGAAAACACAACCGTACCCATGTTCACACGGGACCTTTCTCGCGCCGGTCACGCGTTAACGAAATCTCATAATTCGAATCACCGACACCGCATTAGTTAAGGAAAAAGGTTGTACACATACCTTCACATAAACAGCACGACAGTGGATAAGAGAAGCGTTGTCACTGCAACTGGACATTATGTCAGAAGTCTTTAACCCTCATCAAGACACGGCGTCCCGCTCTCTCTTCCTTAGCACTAGGCCAAAATGTCGACTGCCGGCCAGCAACCTTCGTCTCCAACTAACTTGTTGTTCCGGGACAATCGACTGCGCTTGCGTCAGACATGCGCAGCCCGTCGTGTCCTAAACTTGTTCCGCCACCCACGTACTGGGATATTCTTAAAGAGCGAGCAACGACTCTGGTCGGGTGGAGTCAAAATACCAGTTAATTCCCTTTCACCGGCAAATTTTCTTCACCCGACAGCCCGATGTCTCAGCTTACATTTCCTCAAACAGGAACATCATGAGGCAGACCCACTGAGTTCTGCGACACCAGTCAGACAGACAGACAGACAGACAGATAGACAGACAGACAGACAGACAGACAGACAGACAGACAGACAGACAGACAGACAGACAGACAGACAGACAGACAGACAGACCGTCCGACCGACCGACAGATAGATAGATAGATAGATAGATAGACAGACAGACAGACAGACAGACAGACAGACAGATAGATAGATAGATAGATAGATAGATAGATAGATAGATAGATAGATAGATAGATAGATAGATAGATAGATAGATGGGTGGGTGGATGGGTGGGTGAATGGATGGATGGATGGATGGATGGATGGATGGATGGATGGATGCATGGATGGGTGGATGGATGGATGGACGGATAGATAGATTTCCGTCAGGGACTGGGCGAAGCCGGGTCGGGTCAGCTAGTTTTGTAATAAACCAGATGAGCAGAATTGTTGCATTTATGCGATTTCGCTCTTTTTCCGCGGAACCCCTTCCTGCCATTCTCGGATACCTAGTTGAAAAACTCTGCTCTGCGCTGTCTATTTAGGCCGGCTGTATTTAAATATTTTGCAAACGTTATTATGTGATATATTCTATTACCAAAGGTATCTATAAACTTTATATATACCGTTGATAAGCCCTAGCTTCACCAGTGATCCCTAGTCCTCTGCTTTTTGTGTGTGTTTCAATAAGAATTAAATTAAGTTTCTAATTCAATGTCCTTTTCATTCTCTCATCCCATGTACTTCACTCTTCATTATGGCTACTAAGAAAATTAAAGTGGACGCCGAGTTTCGCGTTTTCAAAGTAGAATAGGAAGTAAAGTACTTCTTTGTGGAAACAAGGGACAAGAAAACCAGTCGCGTAATATGCAGCGAAAGTGTTGCCGCTTTGAAAGAGTACAATCTTTGGCGTCACTACGAAACAAACCATCAATCAACATATTCAAAATGGTTTCATACGAACCGCGTCCGTAAGATCTACGCCCGGAGACGGCGCAAGTATTGTACAGAATGAGTATGCGGCCCGCCCTCGTTATTTTGTCAGTTATAAGGCTCACCGTGAAAAAAAGTTTTTTGACCCTTATTCTAGCCGAATGTTGCGGATACCCTGGACTGCCAGAGCTATTGACAACGAATGCATGGAAGAGGCTAATGAAGCTAGACCATTATACGCAATTATAGCAGCGGGCTTCATTTGAAAACCTTCAAAGTGTGATAGAAATTACGATAACTATGCTTTTGTATTGTATCTTGTCAATATTGTTGTTAAGGATGTTAATAGTGACATCAAGTGGCAGACGAACATGGTGACGTCATATGAACATTTTAAAGATGGCTGGCTCACTTTTGACATGCACCAATGGAGAGCAGCAACAGTCTGTTATCCTTTTTTTTTAATCAGTGAAGGGGTAAAACCTATTGACATTCATTGTGCACTATGGTGATGCATGCGCGTCAATCCAGCAAGTGTATGAGTGGAGTAGGAAGTTTCAAAACCGTTTGTCTTCTGTGCTCACGACCGAATCAGGCTCACGTAGAAGTGACCCCAGAGAATGTTTTTTTCTATAAGAATCCAAGAACTTTAACGGCGCTAGAGGACATGCATTTCTCGCAGTGGTAGCAACAACTAAGAATGATGCATTTGTTCTTTACTTTTTCAGAATTATTTCACTCACACACAAAACACCAAAAACATATAGGGTGTTCAGTTGAAGCCCCTCGTACACAAGACACGTATATCATTCTCTCATCAAGCAATGAGGAGATAGGTACAGAAAGAACATCGCAACTACTGGAACAATCAGCGATAGAAGAAACAGAGACAGAACAAGAGAATGTTGGCTGGACTAAGAAAGTATCGTTGAGGAATGCCACCAGTGGTAGATAGAGACAGAACAAGAGAATGTTGGGTGGACTAAAAAGGTATCGTTGTGGAATGCCACCATTTGTAGAGACAGAACAAGAGAATGTTGGCTGGACTAAGAAGGTATCGTTGTGGAATGCCACCAGTTGTAGAGACAGAACAAGAGAATGTTGGCTGGACTAAGAAGGGATCGTTGAGGAGTGCCACCAGTGGTAGATAGAGACAGAACAAGAGAATGTTGGGTGGACTAAAAAGGTATCGTTGAGGAATGCCTTCAGTGGCGGAGACAGAACAATAGAAACAATGTTGGGTGGACTAAGAAGGTATCGTTGTGGAATGCCACCAGTTGTAGAGACAGAATAAGAGAATGTTGGGTGGACTATGAAGGTATCGTTGAGGAATGCCATCAGTGGCGGAGACAGAACAATAGAAACGATGTTGCGTGGACTAAGAAGGTATTCAAGAGGAATGCCATCACTGTAGCTGTTTCAGAGCAGCAAGCTGGGAGATCTGGGTAGATACATGATCGTCTGTGTTAGTTGGCAAGGCACGTGATCATGACGATTATAACTGTTGTTTTGATATTTCTCCCTATCTCAACTTGTTCCTCTTGTGCCTTGCAGTGTCGTTGTGAAGTAGAAATAGCGAAGAAGTGTCTGTTAATGAGATTCATATATCGAGGCTCCCAGGGACTCTCACTCTGTCGGCCTCCTTTTCTGGTTCCATTTGTTTTATACATCATTGCTTATTATTGTGCACTGATATTTGGTGGCCTAGTTATATGACCGAATCCTTTCACTTGTTATTTCTAATGAAATCTAGCGCTTCTCTAACCTCTACTTTAGTCCTGATTTCTTAATTTCTGGTTTTCTCTCTTCTTGAAACGTAGAGTATTCTTGTCACGAATCTCATTTCCGTTTTTGTAATTGTTTTGTTCTCCTTTTCTGTCATTGTCCAGCCTTGGCATTGGTAGCATATAGTTGGTTGCAGAGTTATTTTTATCCTACTGATACCTGTTTGTTCTTTAGTATTGGTGCCATTTGTCCAATGAGTGTGTTTGCTTTATTGCATCTATTTTCGATTTCGTCTTCTGATTTCTCACCTATCTTCCAATAACAGTATGCTGATATATGGAGCATTCACCTATAAGAAGATCTGAAGTAAAGAGCTCACAATTACAAGGACCAGTCTTGAATCACGATGTAACCCTCTTTCCCACATTAGTGAATTTGTAGAAGTTATGAGCGCGTACACTCACGGTTAACAGTGAGAGCGTCAAGAAGGTCTGCGATAAAATATATTTAACTGTACTGTCACCCCATGTGGCGGATATTGCTGTAGATTCTTTGCCATTTTCTTTGTATACTTTCTACGCAATGATGGTCACTGGTGGGGCGAATTTGCCCTGCAAATGACAACTTTTCATTACCCTCAGTACACTTTAAGGTACACTTTTTTTAAAGTTTATTTCATTCAACACGATGTGTATTTACAAGGTGTAATGTGTGTTTCTATTGTTTGTTTTATAACAAAGAGATTTGCCGTTGTGTTCAGTGACACATGTGCAGACAAAATAAATACATACATAATTCCATCGGATGCAATAATATATGCTTTCTCATAGTTTTTGTAAACACGGCCAACCTCAGCTGTTCTCTCCTAGTGTATACTTCCACTAAACTTATTAATCAGCTATTATGTTACAGATTGTTATTATAACCCGATCGTTGCTATAGCAATTTGTTTACAATTTCGCTTTTACAATTACAAAGTACACAGTGTACCTGACAAAATAATATATTATTCTCAGTATTATATAGGGTGTATTTTTAATGGCTGGGATGTTTGAAGATATTGCCGTTCCAAATATTGTATTCAACCTCTGTGGAGTTCATGCAACATAAAAGGTCACTACAAAACTTGGGACGGCAATATTTTCAAACACCCCGCAGTCATTAAGAATACACTCTGTAGTAACACAGTTAAACATATAATTGTTCAGACCTATCACTCTATAAGTAAAATAATAGTGTCTATGATATTATACAATACAAACGGTAAAGCGTGGATTAATATAAGATAATAAAACACAAATAAAACTTTAGTGTGCTTAAATAATTTTCGGATAGATTCCATGAACAGTGGAAAGTAAATTGTTATAAATATTTATAAAATTAAATTAGCACCGTATTTGTTATAAAAATAAATAGCTATCGTTATCTCCCGTGTTGGCATTAATATGGATTTATATTAAATTTAATTTCCCTCATTGCCTCATTTCCTGTAGTACAGTTGTTTTCAAACTGTACTTTTATTGCTATGCACATTTATTGCGAAAACAGAAATAGACCACACAATGTTAGTGAACAATGAGACTAATATTTTGAAATATGAATTCATCATCATCATCATCAGCATCATCATCATCATCATCATCATCTTCATCATCATCATCATCATCATCATCATCATCATCATCATCATCATCATCATCATCATCATCATCATCATCATCATCATCATCATCATCATCATGATCATCATCATCATCATCATCATCATGTGATATGTCAAATAACGTAGGCGATCATGTACACGCCTATCGACAAAGTACATGAGCACATGTCTACCAGCAGGTCATTAAGTGCACAGCACACACAGCACGGTGAGATCAACAAGAGAAAGAGCAGCAGGTTAGACAGAGGAAACGCCTGGAGGGGACAGGTCGAAGATTGTGCTGTAGAGTTGTGTTTCAGTATCTACTGACACGTGTTCTTTCTTTAGTATTGGTTCCATGTGTCACATGTGTGTGTTTGCCTTATTGCATCTATATCAAATCTCGTATCCTCATTTATCACATATCTTCTAATAATGAGATGACGATATGTGGAACATTCACATACAGGTAGATCTGAAGCAATAAGCTCACAATCACAATGACCAATCTTGACTCACAATGTAGACCTATTTCCTACCCGAGTGAACTTGTAGAAGTTAAGTGTTAAGTGTGAGAACATCAAGACGGTCTACGATAAAATATATCTAACATTACTGTCACGCCAAGTGGCGGAGATTGCTGTAGATTCTTTGTCGTATACTTTCTACGCAATGATTTCCACTGGTGTGACGTATCTGGCATGGACACGACACCTTTTCATTGCCCTCATTAGCTGCAATTTATTCTTTAGGACCTTTCGGAAAAGTGTTGTCCACTAAGGCCAGCATGCTAGTGTTAGTAATTTGATTTGTCAAGATTACAGGTTGGATGACCGCCACTACACTCTGGCCAGAACAAGTGCAGATAAATTCATACTTTGATCTTAACCGCCACTAGTTACAATTTTTAATGGCTCGCGGTACCCACGGGGGCCAGAGCCGCCCCATTATGTCCCCACGTCCCTGTGTGTCATTCGGTTGACCTCTGATTGTAGCCCTCAGAAGATCAAGTGCAGATACTACACTTTGATGTTAGACAAAATTTTACACGGTACACGTGTGTACCTGCCATAAATAATTACATCAGTACGTTCTCTGGATTATGGGTAAGCTGGTAATTTTTTTTGGACCTACCACTCTTGAAGTAAGGTAATATCGTGTACGATATTATACAATTTTAAAAGTTATGTATGAATTAATACAAGACAGTAAAAGCAAATAAAATGTTTGTTGATTGCATGATTGCAGGAGCGCTTCCGCTTAAAGAGGCACTTAAAGTAAACTGTAAAAATGAATCTCAGCAATAAATAATCACTGTATCTGTTATATGAATACAGAGCGAACGTTATCTCCCCTGCTGGCCTTAATATTGATTTACATTATATTTATTTCCCCTCGTTGTCCTTCTCCTGTAGCACACTGCTTTCAAACTGTATTTTATTTTTTGTTATGCACTTTATTGAGAAAACAGAACTAAACAACAACATGTTAGTGGTTACACAGCTATCTGATTCCCTTGTCGAAGCCTTGCAAAGACCACCAAAAAATTCATGGATATCTAATTATAACCATGCAGAATAGAATAGGCAAACTACTGGAGAAGTTAGTTGCCAGGAAAATATCAAGCCAGCTAGAGAAGCAAGGTGTTTTCCCATCTACCCTGGGAGGGTACCGTCCAAAAAGAAAAACCTGGACCAATGCAGCAGTTTTTGCCCATGATGTCTATGAAGGTTTCCACTCAGGCATTGAAACCTTTACTGCAGCGATTGATCTTGAGGACACGTACAACAGAGTACCATTGGATTTTTTAATGCTTCAGCTTCTTGAACTCAAAATAAGTCCATTCCTCCTTAGTTGGATCGATGCAGCCCTCTTCCAACGGAAAGTAGTTTTTAGATGTGGCAGTTGGACTTAGGAACCAACAACAATATATCCTGGCCTACCACAGGGATCACCATTATTTCCGGTACTGTTCAACGCCTACACTGTGAGAATCACCAGTGAGCAGATCACTGGACCTGGCAGGACATTGTCATATGCCGACGATGTTTTAGTGTATCGTCAGGGTAAGGATAGAGATCAGGTTGCTGTGGAACTACAAACCGAACTCAATCGCATAAGTACTTGGTGTGTTGAGGCTGGGACAATGGTCAACCCAACAAAGGCAACAGTGACTTGGTTCTCGATGAATAATCATATTGTCAACACTCCAACACCAACTGTAAATCTGTGTTCAGAGACGGTGGAAAAAACGCAGGCAATGAATTACCTGGGGCTACGGTTTGATCGCAGCCTTTGCTTATAATGAGCACATAGACCAGGTGATAACAAAGGCCAAGGAGGGTTTGGCTGCGATGCGGGTGATGGCGGCGGCAAACTGTGAGCAGCGCCATCTATGTCTTCTAAACGAAGGACTGGTCATGTCTGTTTTTGAGTATGCGGTGGCAATCCTGACTCTCAGCCGTAAGCAGATAGAAAGGATGGAAAGGATGCAGAATGAAGCTATGCGCATTATTCTTGGATGTACAAGAGATACAGCATGCAGGACGATACGCTACCTTCTTGATTTTCCAACCATTGAAGACATAATACAAGTCTGCAGAGCTCGAGTTTACCTCAGAGTTAACGCAAACACACAACATCTACTGCATAGTGAAATTATGAAGGTGAAGGGCAGCAGGTTAAAAAGAGGACGGTCGTGGATGGGTCAAGCCGAAGACATTCTTCAACAGGTGTGTTCACTTGAGGACTTAGAACCTGGCGAGGAGTGGGTACAAGTGCCAACAGATTTCTGCACATCCTTTTCAGTTTGCATCCAACTAGACAGAAAATGCAGACAAGAAAATCCGACAGCTGTGGAGGCGGAAGTAAAAGCGATGATTTTCGAGAATTCGCTAGACGGTGATGCTGTCATTTACACAGATGGGTCGGTCGTCCGACATGTGAAAAGCTCATGGGCCTTTACGGCTCAGGCCGGAGGGAGAATTGTGAAGGAGGACTCTGGTGCTTTTGCTGAGACCACAAGTAGCCTGACTATGGAAGTCATGGCAGTAAGTAAAACAATAACATGGCTCGAGACACAGACATTCACTAGGGCATGTTTCCTTAGCGACTCAATAAACATGCTCCAAAGGATAGAGATTGGGGGGGGGGGGATCCGAAGAGAATGGTTGCTGTCTCTGGAGCGGTCTCGGCTGGCAAAGATTAGTTACATCTTCGTGCCAGGGCATGCGGGAGTACAAGGAAATGAGCTGGCTGACAAGCTCGCAGGTAACGCTACTGTGGAGTGCGCACGCGCCATGGACCAGGCTGACATTCTGAATGCTCTACGAGAAGTGAGACTTTTGCGAGAACCAAGTAATGACTGTGAATCTATAACCATGGCCAGACTGCGAGAACAGCAAATTAAAAGAGGGGTGGCCAAACAAGAACATTACGCAGGAAGCCAAAGAAGACTGATAAACCAACACAGAACTGGTGTCGTTAGCCGCTACACGCTGCGGGATTTACTGAGGAGGGGATCCGAGCACTCATGGACTGAATGGTTCGATGTGCAATGAGGATGATCTGTCGACTAACTTACTAACTAACTAACTATGTTAGTGAACAAGATTTGTCCGATCGCCACGACTTGAGCTATTGCCTATGATGGGTGACGTTGTAATATACTGTTGTGATAATTTGGTCGCGTCCAGCGTGTGCCGCGTGGTCTAGTGGTTACACACCCGATTCACCAGTGAAGAGCTCAAATGAGAGCGAAACGCGAGTATAGTGCCTCCACATTGACGTGGATGGGCCTTAGATTCATACCATAATACAATCAGCGTTGCCAGTAATGGGTTGTGCTCAATATTTAAATCTCAAATCCCGAAACAACCAAATAAATCGATCATGCATACGTTTATCGGCAAAGTACATGAGCAAATGTCTACCAGCGGGTCAATGAGTGCACATCATCCACTGCACGGTGAGGTAAAGAAGAGAAGGGCCAGTAGCTTACAAAGAAGGAACTCCTGGAAGGGTCTGGTCGAGCATGCATTTGAAAGGTCTGTTCAACTGAGGAAATAAATTCTTGTGACTGATAGAGACAAGTGCGAGCAACATGTAGTAAATTCTTTTTTAGTACGCATCAGACCGGATAGAAGTGAAGACAACAACACCCGACATTGTCAAAGGTAGAAGCTTAAGTCTTTACATTTGACAGTTCCTCTTAGGGTATGTAGTCATCTGGAGTAGAGGTTCACAAACCACGGCCCACGGGCCACTTGTGGCCCGCCAACTGTAAGAATGTGGACGCGAGACCTCGTTGTTTAATATAATGTGTATTAATAAGTTTTTTTTTTAATGCAGTCGGAGCGCCCCGTCAGCGTGTGAAAATTTACTCTGCTCGTGGTTGTTTTATTTATATATTATCGAATGCGTCTGCTCAGTTCACAACGAAACGTTATGGAGTTCCCATATTCCAGCCTCTTCGACCAATCAGAGTGCGCAAAGAGCCATGTTGTCGTCTGTTACAACTGATTAGCAGAATCGGTAGTATTGTGTTGAAATTAGAATTTTTTCAAAAAAATATTTACCTTTAAAGCATATAAACATGAGTGTGGAAAATCTAAAAATCAAACAATGGTAAAAAGCGAAAATGTGAAGATGTTGCTTGTCGTGAATTCAACGAAGATTGGACGGAGAAATTTATGTTTATGCCTAGCCGTATAGGTTAACCAGTTTGCTTAATCGGATGTTGTGTTTCTGTTACAAAAATATTTAATCTGGAACGACACTTCACGACCACACATTCGGACATAAAAGCTCAATATCTGAACAATTCGGAGTTAAAAAGAGATTTCATAGAGAAAGTTATCTGATCAGGCAGCAGTCATTTTTCACCAAGGCTAACGAACAGAGCCAGAGTGCTGTTATTGCGTCGTACGAAGTCGCTCTTCTTTTGGCTCCAAAAAGTGTGAAACAATATTTGATCAGATTCCTTTGTCTAATAATACAATGGCCAGGGGAGTTGAAGAATTTAGCCAACGATGTTCATAGTAAAGGAGCAGCACATATCAAAAACTGTAAATTTTGCTTTCATTGGCAGTGAATGGATCCACTGACATTTCTGACACAGCTCAGGTGGTAGCTTTGTTTTTCGAGCAATAAACGACAAATTTGAAGTCATTGAAGAACTTCTAGGACTTTAATGAATGCATGCAACTACCAAAAGGGCTGGTATGTTTGAAACTCTGAAGTTGTGTATAGAGAAAAAAGTAGAATGGATCAAATTGGACAGTGCATCCACCGACAGTACTCCGGATTTGACGGGTAAAAAATTCTGGATGTCTAGCATTATTAGAGCAGTTTCTTGTCAGTGTATCATTCATCAATAATCTCTGTGTGGAAAGGCTATAAATCTGAAATATGTCATGGATATTGTTCATAGATGTGTGAACAAAATTCGAAGTATGGCGCTGATCAGTCGTGAGTTGAGACAGTTTCTATCAGACCTGAACGAGGAATACGGTGAGCTACCGATAAAATGTGATGGCAGATGGCTATCTAAAGGGAAAGTTCTATCACCTATTTGGTCACTGAAAAATAGTGTCTATCTGTTTCTGTCTGGAAAAACAAAACAAAAACAAAAACAATGCATTGCCTACAGAACGGGAATGTCTGCTGAAAGATGAATGACTTAATGACCTGGCATTTTTGGTGGACATCACGTCTCATTTAAACTCTTTAAATGCGAGGATCCAGGGAAAAACAACAAACTATTCACAAATTTGTGCAATGACATTTCTTCATTTAAAATGAGACTACGACTATTGTTCGGACAGCTGACTGAAGGGACTTTAGAGGTGTTTTCAACTTGTGGTGTAAAAGAAATATGACTTGTTACAATAAAAGTAAACGTTGAAGGTCTTCTGGATATCTTTCAGTCGAGATTTCAAGAGTTCACAATAGAGGAGGATTGATTGATTGATTGAATGATTGATTTAGCAACCGACATCACAGCATTCGGGGCATTCCCATAAGCGCTCCGTCACCATCCTCAGAAGCCAGCGAAGAGTTCCAACCCCAATAGTACCAGTAGCAATCTGATTATATGTGCGTCGCGCCTTTCCCCTAAGCGTCAAGCATCGGTCAGATCCCCTCGTCACTCCACGCTGTCGCAATCTTGCAAGACCATGGGGATCCATTTGCTCCTCCGAGGTGTACACGTTAACCCAGAAGGCTGCAACCACGTCTGCCTTATCATGCATCAATACTCCACAAAGTTTTGCAGAGCCAGCCAATCTGTCTGCCTGTTCATTCCCCAGCACACCAGCATGCCCCGTAGAAAAGATCCAGACGATGCTTGCCACCCATGACTTTCGAAGCGAAGCAAGCCACTCGGCACGAAGCTTGCCTGTCCTCACACTTCTCAGCATGCTTTCTGAGTCAGTTACAATCACGATGTGTGTGTGTGTGTGTATCGTATTCTCCATCCAGCGGAAAGCTGCACTGACTGCCTCCACCTCCATTCTTAAGCTGGATGTTGTGGTATCATATGCCAGGCTCTCCTGCACCAAACGTCGACCATTAGCCTTTGCCAAGAAACCCCAGGCACTTCTACTACCTCTCAACACCGAACCATCTGTGTAGATAATCACATCACCCGGGCGAGCATTATCCTGAATTAGTTGCTGGATTCCCACTTCCGTGGCCCCTGCTGGCCACTCTGCCACATGGCGTTTAGACAGAATGACGTCATCGAAAAATGCGGTATAAAATCATAGAGGAAAACACCACAAGAAACTGTTGGTAAAGAACACAAAGGAGAGTGACGTCAGTTATCAACAGAAAAGGACATTGATTGGGAAGGTACTAGCTGGCCGTGAAATGCAAATACTGGCGGTAGAATAGTGTTGGCACATGAAACAGTGGCTGCGACGGAGATAGCAAGGAAGGAAGATATACAGGGTTTGCTACAACGTGTCGCTACATAACTTACGGGGTACCTAGACTTATATCGTGCAGAGCGGCAAAGGAGAACTGCAGTCAGAACGACAGAAGGGCAATGGAAGATACGAAGGTACAATATCTATGTAAGCAGGTTAGTGTTGAGTATCAATGAATTCCTGTAAATAGAACTAGGTCCCGCTTGGCAATAACAAGCACCTAGGTACGGATAGAATTGATAGAAAATCTCAAACTGACTGTGAGAACTTATTAAATGTTATTACGTTTCAAAATCTTCAACATGACAGTTGGCTTTGTCATTTCCCTGCCGTTCCAGTTCTGAACTTTGCTCGTTTACTTTTATAAGTTAGTGTCGAGCCGAAATTATTGATCGTGCTATTTGGACATTTTGCATGTAATTGTTATGAATGCTGTAACAATAGCATGGCAGCCTTGGGTGCATCGTTTTTCCGGGAGTGCCAACAGAAAATATTACTAACTAGCCACTCATTCACATCCGCCATTTGCCACTTATTTGCACTGGCCAGGAAAACATCGGAACCCAATCACAAAAGTAATTATCTGTATAATTATTGGTCAAGTCAGGAATCGTGTCTACCACCAGTCTGCATCAAGTTTATATAGACAGGAAACATACCATTTACACGTGGATATAGGTACTAGAGGAGATATAGAGATGGAACATACACAATAGACTGTCCCTTCCACACACTTCCTTTTCTCCACATGATCCACTCAAGACATTTTCCCACACCAACGCTTCCGTCCACAAGACTCCCTTACGCCACCTTCACTATTTCACCAATTTCTGCACGTGACATTTATGATGCCATTAACTAGAAAGTAAACATGCTCATGGATCTTACGTCGTACACATTGCGTTGAGTCAAGCATTCATCAACGTCATTCCAGTAATCAAGGTCGTCTCTGGAACACTGTCGCTGGCTGTTAGAGACGTTGAAGCAGCATTTCGTTTATCACGGTGCCATTTCAATATATTAGACTGACACCTCACTTGCATATAATCAACGCAACGAGTTTTCTGCACAGAATATAGGATTACTCAACGTCAACGCTTCACACTGGACATTATAGACTTGACCTCCATCGACGCTTCCTTCCATCATCAGTCTTTGGGAAAGATGGATTTTATTGAGACGCTCATCTAGACATTGTTCACCGGATCTTTCAGGAAGGTACCTACATTTCGAATGTCACTTCTAAGCGGACGTCAACACATTATCGGACACATCAGTCAACCTACTTCGGGATCAGACAGTCATCATACTGTGAACATTCTTTTACACGGATATACTGCACACGTCATTACAGACAAATTGTAAGACATACAGGACAGTTCACACATCAGTCAACGTATTCTGGACTTTAAATACGCAACTACATTTAATCACTGCGGGTATCATACATTCAGATACCCACTTCAACTGGTCAACCAGGATTTATCTCTTTAAGGCCAGTACATTTGCTGTTTGTTGTTATATAACTGTGTCTGTTTGGGTGTCTAATATATAACATATTTTTTTCTTCCGATAGCCGACTCCGTAGTTATTTAACAAAGCGAGAGATTGAAGCGCTATCTGAAGGTCACATGAGTTTAATTATCGGACAGTCAGACACGTTATTTACTGACGGCTTGTCAGCTTGTGACAAATATATTTTGTGACGAACTTGCGATTCGTTGGTAATATATTAATTATTTTTTTTTCGCGTTGTACCGTTAGGCATTTACATTCCTTATTCTATCACGTCTCCTTATTTATATGTGATTAAATATTATGTAGGTATGTCACTTCGTAGTTCGTTATCGTAACAGCGTCATTGTTGTGTCAGTATATTCTTTATATTGAATATATATATTTTTACTACTAATTTATAGTGCTTACGTTTTGTAACGTTTAGGACGTTATCTATCTTGCGCCGAGTTGCTATTTTTCTCGCGTATTTATACTCTTCTATATTATTGATTTCGAGTTGACTTCTCATTCAACTTGCGTATATATATTTAGATACGTTTGTCATTGTCTACCTACGCATTCTATCGGCTGTGCGTCACATATCTACTATTGTAGCGGCATAATTTACAGATCATTAAGACAACATGTCAACACTCCAAGACTTCATGGACATGGGTGAAAGGTCTGGTTTGACTGGTGCAGACCTCAGGAATTGGGCGAAGCAAGAATTGAAAGATTTTCAGACACAGCAACGTGAAGAGAGAGCTGAAAAATTGGCAGCAGAGAAAGAAGCAAAACAACTTCAAGCTGCACATGAACGAGAGAGATTGACTCTTGAGAAAGAGTTAAAAGAAAAAGAGATGGCGTTGGAACGTGACAAAATTGCCGCTAAGGAAAAGGAATTAACGCTGGAACGGGAGATGAAAGATAAGCAACTGGCATTTGAGAAAGAAAAACTTTTGGCCGAACAACTTCTTAAGGACAAGGAAGTTGAAGGTAATTTGAAAGTTAAGTCATTGGAAATGGATCGTGAAGCTGAGATTAATCAAGAAAGAATTCAAGCAAAACATAATGATCCAGTGAAAAAGTATCAAGGTCTTTTTCGCAATTTCCAGCAAGGTGATTCTGTCAGTTCTTGGATTACCAATTTTGAAGTACTTGTAAAATACTACAAGGTACCGGAACTAGACGTACCGATTCTGTTCCACAGGCATCTCGCATTGGAGCCTTTAAAGGTAATTGAGTTAATACCTGAGGACTTACGTACTAACTACAAATACATGAGAGATCGTGTTTTGGCACACTTTAGTTTAGACGAATCGGGCTTACGTACTAAGTTTAAAACACTCACTCCTAAATCTAACCAAACTTTCCTTGACTTTGTTTCTGAATTAACCTCATCTTTTGATAAATGGACTAAAGCCGCTGATATTGGGTCTGACTACAATAAAATTCGAGACTTAATAATTAGAGATAGACTACTATCTGCGGTACCAGAGGCCATGTCTATATTTCTAGTGGAGAATAAATGCAAAGATCTTAAGAAAATGGAAACGAGGGGAGAATCATATTTCAATGCACACCGTGACATATTTGCGGAATGCACACAACCTGAACTGGTAATAGGGGCTAGTGCTAGAATTCAGAATAACAGAAGTAATGGTAAGTTCAAGAAATTCTCTAATAGGAACAGGGGACCTTACCAGAACACAAACATAGATTCTGACAGACCTAGAAAGGGTCACTTCACACGATGTCAATATTGTAAACTCTCACACGGTGCTTTGGAAATGTGTGACCAACATCCTGGTTATCTTGCGTACCTAAGAGACATCATATCTAAGAAAAAGAGTAAGTATGACTCCTACAAGAAGAGTGTTAAATGTTATTCTTGTCGGGCTTACGGACATACAAGCCGGTTGTGCGCGATGAGAAACACTTGGAAGGATGCGAATGCTGCATACGTGTTCTCCAGTAGCGATTCTGACGACTTAGAGGACACACATGCAGCTGTAATTCAGACATACAATAACAAAACAGGTAAGGAGGGTCATGATGATGATGATGACCATAAGAGACATATACATGAAGCTAATGCAGTATACACGCATAAAGGTACTCTTGTGATCCACCAAGCATGGGTTAATGGTTCACCAACAACTTGTTTTAGAGACACAGGATCTGATATTGCGGGAGTTAGTCACAAACTAGTCAACAAAAAAGACTTCACACATGACAACATTTATTGCAGAACATTTGGGGGTACAATAGAAACATACAAGACCGCATGGGTCGGGATAAAATGCCCATACTATGAAGGTGAAATATGCGCAGCAGTATTACCAAACCCGTGTGCCGGGTTGATAATTGGTAATATCCCTAATGTCAAAGATTACGTTCAAGAAGTGACCATCAAACACAAACCTGACAAGACACTCACAAGAACCCAAATTCACACGATGCAAGAAGGAGAAAATACGCAATTGAAACAAGTGACATCAAATAGTAACAAACACGATGTAACACAAAAGAGAGACAACACAACAGTACAAAAATGTGTACAATATAATACTCACAAGGCAAACAAATCCAAACACAGGAAATTGAATTCTCCATTAAATAAGTTTATTTCTGTGAGTATAAGTGAAAAACAAAAGCAAACAACCAGGCAACCTCATATGTCGACGAATGACACCATTCACAAACATCAAAAACAGAAAACGACAATTGTACACACTAGTAACAAACAGAGGCAGTGGGATGTTCTAACCATAATTGTTGCTCAGATCATGATCTTAATGAAATCAACCCTATCCCATATTGAATGCGTCATTATGAACATTTACTCACAAACAAAGAGGTATGTTACTTGTATCAGTACAAACATTTACGCACAGGTCCAGAAACATATTGCAAACATGTTCATACGAATAAACAGGCATATCACAAGCATGCACACAGAAGTCAAGAAATGTGTCACAAACATGTACTCACAATCAAAGAAAGAGATTACTTGCGCCATTACAAACATCCACTCGCAAGTCAAGAAAATTTGCGCACAAGATAATAAACGCAAAGAATATTACAATAGACAAACTACACTTATCTTTGCTTACTCTATTTACTTGGTTTATTTCTTTTACAAATGCACCAATATACGTTACACAGTATACACACGAGTGAAAACCACAACAAAGTTACAATGTACAAATATTGGCATGCGTGCAGAAGAGAGATTCTATAGGTTGGAAACAAAGAAAGAAAGAAAGAAAATGAACGAAAGAAAGAATAAAAGAAAAGAAAAAAAAGAAAAAGAAAATGGGATGAAAGTGTTAGGTTTATATCAACACATAATACACTACAGACACATTAGGGTCATACAGAAGAAGTTGTTCTGAATTTCGCCGATATAAAGCTATACTTTTCAGAATTTGCCACACTATCTCTGTTATACCTTATTTTACAATCTTATGATAGCAAACGTAATCCTATTCTCTACTTTAGCTATCACATTGCTGGTTAACGTTATCACTAGCATTATCAATCTGAATATTAATTGGTTTAAATATGTATTCTTGTTGAATCCGAATATTATATTATATTTCTTATTTATTTCGTAGAGGTTCTTACGGATTATTATTCTGTGAAAGTCTACGATGTTAAGATCTGCCAAATTCTAGACGATAATAATATTCTTAAAGATCTTCTTAGTCGTCTCTAAAAAAATTATGTATGTTATATTTTCTTACTTATTGTCTGCGTTCGTATTTGGATTTTCGTTAGGCTGATTAACATATGTTGCATACATTCACCCAGGTAGATTACTGTTGAAAACAACAAATTGCGAATTATGTGAAATTTATTAGTGTTATTCGGATATGTACTTGGTTTGTTTAATTCGTTCTTTGGCAGGGACATTGTTCGCCATGACACGTGACACTGCACAATCGAGTGTGATTGACCATGTGCGCTGTAATTGATGAACTATACCTGAACATTTCTGGATTATCGGAAATCGTTTGTATTTCTAAAATAATGTTATGTCATATTATTACAGCATATTCGCGATAAACATTGATATAGTGCTATGTCGTGGATCGAAACCTGACTATTGATTAGAGTGTATGTGTTGAACACTGATACAGTAGATGAAAATAGACACAGTTTTCGTCGCGAAACGACAGATGTCAATATAAATTATACCCTTGTGATTAATACTTGAGTAACATTATTAATTTCAGTAATTAATTATTAATTTATTGCTAATGCGTAGCATAGAATTATATATATATTTTTTCTTTCACATAATTTCAGTTCATAGAGTTAAGTAGTTACATATTCTTATTCTTATTATTATTATTGTTCATATTTAGTACTTAATGATACATATGATGGGTCATAGATTTTTCAATTCTCATTGTGATCGCCATTGCCAAGTATAGCCACCACATTATGAAATACGCCGTTAAATAATATTGTCACTCGGTTGTTATTGCCACACCTACACAAAGAGTTTATGATGACGTCTCTAGGGAGCATTTACCTCGACTACGCCTAAAATTATGACGTCATAATACTAATACCTCACCTACCCGTTTAATGAGATTGAGATTCTTGACATAGCACAGATGGTTACAAGACACTAGTAAATGCAACTGGTACCTGTTTATTCCTCACGTCCCCTTACTCCAGGTTTTGACCTAGAGAAGGACGCTTGTCCTTAGGGACAAATGAGGGACTGATCTTTATGATTAGTTAGTACAGCCTCCCCATGGGCTGTATACACGACGTCTACCGTTGGTGTGTAGATTGGAGGGCGTGCCCGTTATATATTTTTTTTTAGTTTGTGGGTAATCGATAGGTGTCCATAGCATCTTGCTAGTCCGATAAAAGTCATTGTGTCTACACTGCTATGTGTCAGGGTAATTCTCTTGATGTAAAAAAAATGATTACATCATTTTAAAAGGGAGGGGGGCATACTGCCACATGGCGTTTAGACAGAATGACGTCATCGAAAAATGCGGTATAAAATCATAGAGGAAAACACCACAAGAAACTGTTGATAAAGAACACAAAGGAGAGTGACGTCAGTTATCAACAGAAAAGGACATTGATTGGGAAGGTACTAGCTGGCCGTGAAATGCAAATACTGGCGGTAGAATAGTGTTGGCACATGAAACAGTGGCTGCGACGGAGATAGCAAGGAAGGAAGATATACAGGGTTTGCTACAACGTGTCGCTACATAACTTACGGGGTACCTAGACTTATATCGTGCAGAGCGGCAAAGGAGAACTGCAGGCAGAACGACAGAAGGGCAATGGAAGATACGAAGGTACAATATCTATGTAAGCAGGTTAGTGTTGAGTATCAATGAATTCCTGTAAATAGAACTAGGTCCCGCTTGGCAATAACAAGCACCTAGGTACGGATAGAATTGATAGAAAATCTCAAACTGACTGTGAGAACTTATTAAATGTTATTACGTTTCAAAATCTTCAACATGACAGTTGGCTTTGTCATTTCCCTGCCGTTCCAGTTCTGAACTTTGCTCGTTTACTTTTATAAGTTAGTGTCGAGCCGAAATTATTGATCGTGCTATTTGGACATTTTGCATGTAATTGTTATGAATGCTGTACCAATAGCATGGCACACTCCCTGCACTCCCGGCTCAATATGATTATAACTCTGCACAAAAGTTAGAGGAGGATAATGTTGCCTTCTTCATAAATCCGTTCGTATATTCTATTGCCAAGCTCTGTCAATTACAACAAAACCTTCAACACGAAGTAATTGATTTGAAATGCAATTCTTCACTGAGATTTAAATTTTTGAAGCTGCCTGCTTCACCTTCAGCTGATCATATGATTTTATTCTGGCTACTATTGCCTGTCCAACAATTTGAATATGATAATTGGAAACACATGGTTTAAACACCATAAAAGACGACTGTACACATGGATAAGCCCCGATAAGAAAATACGCAACCAAATTGACTACATACTAATTAATAAAAGATATAGAAATGCTTTAATTAATGTAAAGACAATGCCTGGTGCTGACTGTAATAGTGATCATGTACCACTATGTGGACAAATAAAAGTAAGATTAAAGAGAGGGGGAAAATGGTTAAGAACATGAGACTTAATAAAGAGGTTCTGAAAATAGATAAAGAATTGCAAGAACAATACAGAGTGACTGTGAAAAATAGGTACAATGCGATAGCTAAAATACAGAATATAAATGAACAATGGGAAATGTTAAGGGATTCCATTCATCAAACTAGCAAAGAAGTATTACCGGAGAGAGGCAAAATAGCTAAGAAAATATGGATGAATGAAGAAATCTTAAAACTGATGGACAAAAGAAAACAGAGTAAAAATGACAAACAAGAATACGCTAAGACAGTGGTTCTCAACCTTTTTTGGTCCATTCCCCCCTTCACCATATTTTTAGGACGTCATTCCCCCCTCACCATATTTTTAGGACATCATTCCCCCCTTACCATATTTTTAGAACGTCATTCCCCCTCCTTTCGTATTTCCTCCCTAAAAATTTCCCCCTGCCCCTACACAGTTTACGCAATAATTGAAGCTAAATTTAATAGCACATACTAAAACAAGTCTAGACATCTACATAAAATGTGATTTGCGAATCTACTTACGTTATAAAATGAATTTCAGAAGGGTGATACGTTCAGAAGCGTAAAGTATGAAAGGAAAAACAAGATCAAGTAATCGGCTCTTGTATTAACGCGATCTTGAAATAATCTTCATTCCCCCCTGGAAACCCCAAAATTCTCCCCCCCCCCCCTGAGGGGGGGGGGGGGAATTCCCCACCGGTTGAGAACCACTGCACTAAGATAAATAAAGAAATAAAAGATAAATGTGGGAAGGCTAAAGAAAGTTGGTTAAACGAGCAATGCAAAAAAATTGAATTAAATACCATTAATGATACAAAAAATATGTACAGACAAATCAGTGAGCTTACAGGAAGAAAAATAAGAATAAATACAGGGTGTTTGAAATCAAAAACAGGAAAGATATTATTAGAGGAAGGTGCTATAATGAAGAGGTGGAATGAGTATATAAGAGAATTATATGACGGAGAAAGGGAAGAATTAACAGAAGATAGTAACTTAGAAGGTCCATCTATTCTGAAAGAAGAAGTCGCTGACGCTATGAAACGTATGAAGAAAGGAAAAACAGCTGGGCCAGATTAAATCACAATAGAAGAATTAGAAGTGTTGGGAGAATTTGGAGTAGATATATTAACCAAAATGTTGAATGATATTTACAGTATTGGATATTTACCCAGTGATATGCTGAAATCTGTATGTATAGCTATACCAAAAATACCAGGAGCAATTGATTGTGAAGATTTTCGTACAATTAACCTCATAAACCATATCACTAAGCTTCTACTCAGAATCATAATGAGAAGAAACAAAAAGAAAATAAAAATGGAAATTAGTGAAGAACAGTATGGATTTGTGGAAGGAAAGGGCACAAACAATGCAATTTATACATTACGGACACTAATAGAAAGTTCAATAGAGAAACAGAGAGACATATATTTGTGCTTCATAGATTATACTAAGACATTTGATAAAGTAAAACATGATGAACTGATTAAAATGTTGGAAGATATCAACATTGATGGAAAAGATTTAAGAATAATAAAGAATGTTTACTGGAACCAAGTAGCAGCAATTAAAATGGGAAATAAAGAGGGTAGTTACAAACAGATAAAGCTAGGAGTACGACAAGGGTGTGTCTTGTCACCAGATCTTTTCTCCCTGTATAGCGAAGTAATAATGAGAGAGATCAAAGAGATGCCAGGAATACTAGTTGGAGGTTATAATATAAATAATATACGCTATGCAGATGACACAGTATTGGTGGCGGATAATTCAACAGACCTACAGCAATTATTAGACGTTGTAGTAACAGAGAGTGCAAGGAAAGGACTCTCCTTGAATATCAAGAAAACAATAACAATGGTAATATCAAAGAAAATGGTGACACCAAAATGTGACATAGAAATAAAAGGAAAAATCCTTAACCAAGTGGATAATTTTAGATACCTAGGGGCATTTATAACATCAGATGGAAGATGTACAACAGAGATTAGGAGCAGAATAGGGCAGGCAAAAGCCGTATTTCAGAAAATGAAGAGTATCTTGTGCAATAAGTCACTATCACTGAATGTAAGAAAGAGAGTGCTGAAATGCTATGTAGAACCAGTTTTGCTGTATGGCACTGAATCTTGGAGTGTAAATGAACAATGTAAGAAGAAATTAGAAGCAACAGAGATGTGGTTCCTGAGACGAATGTTGCGAATTCCTTGGACTGCCGGAGTAACTAACGACGACTGCCTGAAACAGGCTAACGAAACTAGAACATTATATACAACAATAAGACAGAGACAAACATCTTTCTTCGGTCACGTGATGAGAAGAGAGGCATTGGAGAACATCGTAACAACTGGAAAGATCGAGGGGAAGAGAGGCAGGGGCAGACCAAGAGAAATGATGCTGGATGGATTGAGACGGTGGCATGGAGGAATATCAGCAGCAGAGTTGATCCAGAAAACCAAAGACCGAGATCTGTGGAGAGCCATGAACGCCTACGCCATCTGGCACGGCACTTGATGATGATGATGATATATATATATATATACCTCTCTATCTTCGTCTCTCCCTCTCTCACGCTCCCTAGCTCCCCCTCTCTATATCTCTCTATCTCTCCCTCTCTCTCTCCCCATCTGTCTCTCTCTATCTCCTCCCTCTCTCTACCTCACTCTCTCTCTATCCCTCTCTCTTTCTCTCTCCCTCTCCTCTCTTCATATCTCTCCCTCGCTCCCCTCTCTCCCTCTCTGTCTTCATCTCTCTCGCCTTCTCTCTCAAACCCTCTCTATCCCTCTCTCTCCCCTCCCCCTCTTTCGCCCTCTCTTCCTCCCTATCTCTCTTTATGTCTTCCCTCTTCCTATTCATCTCTCCCTCTCTGTATCCCCCTCTCTCACTCTGTCTATTTCTCTCTCTATCCATCTCCCTCTCTGTCTCTCTTCATCTCTCTCCTTCCATCTCTCCCTTCCCCTCTCTATCCCCTTCTCTCATTCTCTCTCCTTCTTTCTCTTCATCTCTCTCCCTCTCTCTCCTTCCTCGCTTCCTCTCCCTACCTCTCTCTCCCTCTCTCCCTTTTTCTCCCTCTCTCCCCCTCTCTCTCTCCCATTCTCTCCCACTCTATAACTAATCATCATCTCATCTTGATCCTTCTGTATCTTGCGGTGTCGAGGTGAAGCATAAACAGCGGGAGATTGCCCGTTTATGGGCATCATATTTCGAGATTCATATGGACTCTGGTATTCCCTCTATCCATCGTCCCTCTTCTATAGATTCCATTGCTTATTATGGTATATTGTCAGTTGGTAATATAGTTATATGACCAAACCAATTAACTTGCTGTTTTCTGATGAAATCTAGAGCTGCTGTAACCTCCACTTTAGTCCTGATTTCTTCATTTCTGATTTTCTCTCTTCTTGATACATTGACTGTTCTCCTCTCTCTCTCTCTCTCTCTCTCTATATATATATATATATATATATATATATATATATATATATATATATATATATATATATATCATCTTCCACAGCGTTAAGCAGCTTCATGAAAACACATGCACACATGTGAATTAGCGAATTAGCTTAGCTGAAATCTACATGCTGTGTAGTTGGTCGCTGCACAAATTCACTTTTTAAAGGAAGCTTCTTTGGCCTTACTCGCAGCCTCATCTCAATTCTGCTACACATTCCCCCCTTCATTGCCGGACTAACGTCTGCAAAAGTTCGTTTCTGGCGCCAGTTATACAAGCATAGAAGGGGGGCGTGTGGAGGAATTGCTGCTGTTACCTGGAAACTTCCAAATATGGGGCATGCTGGCACCAATGGAATCGGGAGAATGAAAGCGAAAGCATGGTGGAAACCTTGAACAGCAGATCCAGGCAGAGTTGGGGTAAATCCAGGGGAAATAACTACAGGGATGCGCGTGTTAGCTATGATGCCAAGTGGAAAATACTAAAAATAATTAAGTGAGTCGTATATGTTAAGACAAGAAGTGAGTGTGTAGGTGATCTGCGCTGAATTATTCAGCTGTACTGTGTAAGGATGAAATTACGGTGAAACATTATTTTCTAGAAAAGATGTGTTGTGAGTTCTTTGGGGATATTCTTGCAATTGCCAGAAAGTTAGATCTGGTGTTGACATCTGTTGGGAGCGGTGTTTCACATTTACTTCGCCCGATGTATTGTATCCGTGTGAACTTTTTGCGTTCTTAAACTCTGCCTTTTGCTTATGCTGTTATCAAATTCGTATGCATTTCAGTGATGTAATGACTAACAGGTATAAACACAGAAGCCGCAAACAATTGATTGTGCGATTTATTGCCTGGCATATTTCGCTGCACCTAGACAGGTGCAAACTCCAAAGTTATATATCAAATAGCGAATAAATTAATGACACTGCATGAAATACTTTAAACACATAGTCATTGGTATTGTTGCAATGTGGCACGTTTGTTATCTCCACGGTAATCACATATTTAACACGTTATGCCAGGCAATAAATAGTGTAGCCAATTGTATGTGGGTTTCTGTGTTTACAATCACTAAGGGAATGCATTTTTAAAACATTATATGTAAGTGTACCACAATTCATAAGTTATTATTATTTTTGACAACAGACACATTACTTATGAATCAATATTTGTGTAAATGTCAGTGTTTTAACGGGTAATAAACTGGTTTTACATGTCTGTCAATGACAGATCAAAGTTGGAAGTCTCCGTGCGGAAGTGGTCAAGCCGTCTGACTCGGGCTTCGAAGGTTGTGGGTTCGATTCCGGGCCACGTCCTTCGGTTCACGAGTGCATTTGTTCGGAGACTCCTTGGGGTCGTCGTTGGAGGTACGGAGTTCGTGCTTTGTGCGACGCTCTCTGAGCTGCGGAAAGAGACTGAGCCATGTGGGATAAAACCCCACTGCAATGAAGTCGACCCTGTCGACTTTTAAGCGACTTTTTTAAAGATCAAAGTAGATATTTTACCTCTCGTACTCTTAACATGTATAAGGTGTAACATATTTTAAAGGCGAAAGAATCGACTTCATTGCACCGGGTTCTATACCATATGGCTCGGTCTCTTTCAGCAGAGCGGCCTGTCGAAAGAGTACCAACTCTATAGCACCAGTGACCATATCCATAAGTCTCTGAGAAAATTACACTCGTGAACCGAATAACAGCGCGGAAACGATCTCACTACCTTCGGAGGGCTAGGCGATGGGGTTAACAACTTTGCCACAAACATCCCATTATCATTTATAAATAAAAAATATTACAGTTTGTGAGCCATGGCTGGACCCTAATATAAATAAATATTACAGTGTGTGAGTCAGGGTTGGACCCTAACAGGTGTGTTCACTTGAGGACTTAGAACCTGGCGAGGAGTGGGTACAAGTGCCAACAGATTTCTGCACATCCTTTTCAGTTTGCATCCAACTGGATAGAAAATGCAGACAAGAAAATCCGGCTGCTATGGAGGCGGAAGTAAAAGCGTTGATTTTCGAGAATTCGCTAAACGGTGATGCTGTCATTTACACAGATGGGTCAGTCGTCCGACATGTGATAAGCTCATGGGCCTTTACGGCTCGGGCCGGAGGGAGAATTGTGAAGGAGGACTCTGGTGCTTTCACTGAAACCACAAGTAGCCTGACTATGGAAGTCATGACAGTAAGTAAAGCAATAACATAGCTCGAGACACAGACATTCACTAGGGTATGTTTCCTTAGCGACTCAATGAACATGATCAAGAGGATAGAGGAGGGGTCGATCTGAAGAGAATGGTTGCTGCCTATGGAGCGGTCTCGGCTGGCAAAGATTAGTTTCATCTTCGTGCCAGGGCATGCGGGAGTACAAGGAAATGAGTGGGCTGACAAGCTCGCAGGTGAGGCTACGATGGAGGGCGGACGCGCCATGGACCAGGCTGACATTCTGAATGCTCTACGAGAAGTAAGACTTTTGCGTGAACCAAGTGATGACTGTGAATCTACAACCATGGCCAGACTGCGAGAACAGCAAATTAAAAGAGGTGTGGTCAAACAAGAACACTACGCAGGAAGCCAAAGAAGATTGATAAACCAACACAGAACTGGTGTCGTTAGCCGCTACACGCTGCGGGATTTGCTGAGGAGGGGATCCGAGCACTTATGGACTGAATGGTTCGATGTGCAATGAGGATGATCTGTCGACTAACTAACAAATAAATATTACAGTTTGTGAGCCAGTGCTGGACCCTAATATAACTTCTCTTTGACGTTGAGCAGCGTAGAGATAATGGTACAATCGAATCGAATGCACTGATCATATGTGTCTCAATAATATTTCAGTAATGTTCACGTATTGACATATATGGTAAACATGCTACACGTTGATATGCGACACACACACACACACACACACACACACACACACACACACACATATAGATAGTGAGAGAGAGATAGTATGAGAGAGAGAGAGTGAGAGAGAGAGAGAGAGAGAATGTGAGCGAAAGAGAAAGGGAATGCAAGAAAGAGAGAGAGAGATATAGTGTGTGTGTGTGTGTGTGTGTGAGAGAGAGAGAGAGAGAGAGAGAGAGAGAGAGAGAGAGAGAGAGAGAAACATAGACAGGTGCAGAATTAAGATTGCTAGATAGAGATAGGCATAGCCAGATGCAGAATTAAGACTGTTAGATACAGAGAGAGATATAGACAGATGTACAATTAGATAGACAGAGAGGACTAAAGTGGGGGGTTTTGCAGCGCTAGATTTCATCAGAAAACGGCAAGTTAAATGGTTCGGCCATATAACTAGATTATCAACTAACAGTATACCACAACAAGCAATGATATACAGATCAAATGGAAGTAGAGAATGAGGCCGGCCACGTAAACAATGGACAGAGGGAATTACAGAGTCCATGGGAATCTCGATACATGAAGCCCTTAAACGGGCAGTCTCACGTTGTTTATGCTTCAACTCGACACCGCAAGGTACCAGAGACACCTGATGAGATGAGATGAGACAGGGAGATTGATAGACAGATGCAAAATTAGATAGTTAGACGGAGAGATAATATATACACAATTAGGTAGCTATACAGAGAGACACTTAGAGAAAAATTTAGATAGCTAAACAGAGAGACACATAGATACACACTTAGATAACTAGATAGATAGATAGATAGATAGATAGATAGATAGATAGATAGATAGATAGATAGATAGATAGATAGATAGATAGATAGATAGATAGATAGATAGATAGATAGATTGATAGATAGATAGATAGATAGATAGATAGATAGATAGATAGATAGATAGATAGATAGATAGATAGATAGATAGATAGATAGATAGATAGATAGATAGATAGATAGATAGATAGAGCGAGAGAGAGAGAGAGAGAGAGAGAGAGAGAGAGAGAGAAATATACACACTTGGATAGCTAAACAGAGAGACATAGATACACAAATAGACACATACAGAGCAGATAGAAAAAGAGGAAGAGGCCGACCATGTAAACGTTGGACGGAGGGAATAGCAGAGTCCATGGGAATATCGATACATGAAGCCCATAATCGGGCACTCTCACGATGTTTATACTTCACCTCGACACCGCAAGGTACAAGAGGAACATGATGAGATGGTGAGATGAGATGAGACAGAGTGACTATAGATATACAAATAGATAGCTAGACCGAGAGACATAGATACACAATCAGATGGCTAGACAGAGAAAGAGAGATACGTAAATACACAATTATATAAATAAACAAATAGACACATAAATACGCAATTAGATAGCTAGACAAAGAGACACGTAGACAAATATGTAGATTCACAGATGATCTGACGCAAGGCAAGTGGAAGTACTTATGGACAGGTGGTCGAGTCAGTTTACAAGCAGACATTATTACTGATTGATAGATAGACGGACATTTAGATAACCAGACATATAAATGGATCAAAAGGCACACAGACAGGCAGACAGATAGATAGGCAGAAGTAGGTAGCTAAACAGACAGAATATAGACAGACAGACAGAGAGACATATGGACAGACAGAGAGATAAATAGATTGACTGATAGAAAGATAGATCCGTAGAAGGGCTGGCAGCCAGACTGATATTTAGCTGGACAGGTATACAGCCAGACAGACAGACAGACAGACAGACAGACAGACAGACAGACAGACAGACAGACAGACAGACAGACAGACAGACAGACAGACAGACAGACAGACAGACAGACAGACAGACAGACAGACAGACAGACAGACAAGCAGCATTGTTTATTTTTGTTTTTGTTTCACGGCAATCTTAGCATTTTTCTGTAACATTTACAATCAAAAGTCTCGATTTGTTTGTTTGGTTGCTTAGGTTTGTTTAGTTTATGTGAAATGCTCCATCTGTGAAATGTCCATGCACAAAATATCGACTTTAATATTCATACATTCAAATACATTTGGCTTTCCATGTAATACAAGCAGTAACCAGCGTTAGTAAGCATTGCTATTATCAGTAATTAGTAACTCAATCAGTAATATCTTGCTATTGCTGTAAATTACGTCAGTATAATTCTCATTTATATTATAGAATACATCAGCAGTTGTTCTAATCAGAAGTAACGGCTATCGGCAGCTGCCTATGTCAGCAGTAACATTTTTGAAGCAGTAACTTACATCAGCAATCGCTGATTTAAATAGAAGCTTATATTAGTGGTACATGATTTGAAAGGGAATCAACAGTAATTACACCAACAATAGTTGATTGCATCGATAATTTACTACACTAGTAACTAATTTCATCGAGAATTTACTACAATAGTAAGTTATTTCAGGAAGGATTTACTTCAACATTAACCGTTTTCAGTGGAAATTTACTTTTCAACGCCAGCAGTAACTGCTTTAAGCGGGACTTTACATTAATAGTTACCGATTTCAGCAGGAATTTTCATTAATAATTACTGATTTCAGTAGGAATTTACATCAGCAGTAACTTATTCAGTAGAAATGTACATGAGTAGTGACTTATTTCAGGAGGGATTTATATCAATAGTTACTCATTTCAGCAGGCATTTACATCAATGGTAACTGATTTCAACAGGAATTTACATCAATAGCAACTGATTTCAGCAGGGATGTACACCAATAGTAACTTATTTCAGCAGGGATTTACATTACAATTTTTTTTTCAGCAGTGATTTACATCAGCAGTAACTGATTTCAACATCAGCAGTAACTGATTTCAGCCGGATTTACATCAATAGTATCTCATTTCAGAAGGAATTTACATCGATGGTAACTGACTTCATTAGGGATTTACTTCAGCAGTTACTGATTTCAAGAGGAATTTACGTCAAAGGTTACTGATTTCAAAATCAGCAGTAACTGCCCTCAATATCAACACTAACTTATCTTCAGCAGTAACTGATTTCAAAATCAGCAATAGCTTGCTTCAAAATTAGCAGTAACTGATATCAGCATCGGCAGTAACTGATATATATCAGTTATGCCTCAACTCAAAGGACTGATATCGCCGCTAACCGATTTCAGCAGCAATTTACTTCAGCAGTAACTAAATCAGGCGGTTCCTGATTTAAACAGTAATTTATGCCACAGCGGCTGACTTTGATAGCGATGCAAAATAGCAGTAACTGAAGGCAACTGAAGGAGCTCGCAACACACAAAAAGACACGTTGACATAAACATGGCGGCCAGACGAAAAAGTGCGAAACCAACAAATAAAGCCCGCCACCAAGTTGAAATAGATGATGATGATGACGATGACGAAGACATGGAAGAAGTCAGGGTTTCAGGGGTAAGTCGTGAAAATGTTATGTGCCAACTTCATTTGTTTATGTCTACTTTATTTTGATACGGACGAACGTAATGTATGTTCATAGGGTCACAAATTGGACACGCAGGTCGGTTTTACATTCTGCCCTTCCAATCATTCATCTTTCGTACATCAATTATCTATTCAGGATGTTACATTCACATAGGAAAAAAACAAAACAATAACGTTGTCACATAAGTACATGTGTGTGTTTTAGAAGCTAAGACAGTGAGTGTTTCAGAGACTCTTGGCGTGTCTTGATGGTCATGGGTTCGATTCGCATCGGGACAGATTCGAATTTTTAAAAATTGATCTGGTTTCCCAGATCGACCCAGCTTGATATGGGTACCAAGAAAAGTGTGAGGAAGTAAAAGCGGAAGGCGTGATGCTGACCACGCCCCTCTCCCAGTGCCGATTGGTCTATACAAATATTATCTGTTACTTTATGCTCTGTGCTCCATAAGATGTTATAAACGAGCTCTTTGCTTACTTTGTTTTTTCCACTCATGACAATCCTGTGTTATTCTTTTGATATCATAAAGCGAATTGTGATGCACTGTTTCGTCAAGCCAATGGCTCTGCACAATCCGTCTTCGACAAGCATTTCTTCGGGGTTACTTTCTCTAGCCTTTAAATATCCCTAATCTACCTACAAGGCAACAGCTTTGTGTCTCTCGTGGTCTGGTTTCTATCCCTTGATCTGTCTGACATGGGGGACCCCATCTGTGGCTACACTACCGTTAGTGGAGTGGCATTCTTTTGAAGGTACCGGGTTTCTATGGTTGCCTCAAGGACCAAAGTGAGCTAGCGATTTTTGAGGTGTTGAGGTGAGATTAGTGTCAAGTTTATTTGGCTCATGGCGGGAATCAAGAATTATTGTTATCATTATGTTATCATATTAGGGTGTCAGTCTCAAAACTGGTATTGAAATACTTTCGTCATAACACTCCACCTTTCCCTGTTCTTATATCAACACTATCATCGTCAATCTCCTCCTCTTCCTCCTCCTCCTTGGCATAATCATTGTCCTCATTTTCATTATCATCGTGAACATCATCACCACCATCGACAAATATCCTCCTCCTTCTCAACATTATTGTCATCATAATCACCATCATTGTCATCACCATTTTCATCATTATTATATCATCAACATCCTCATCGCCTTCATCATTATTATCATTTAGTCATCATCATTATTAGCATAATAATGGTATCAGGTCTTAGTCAGATATGCCTGAGCTACCGTATGACAGTAGACGGTACTACCTGCTTTCTGTTAACGTCGAATGTTGGGCGGCGCTCACCAAAACCGACACCCCACATTGTGCCAACGGTTTCGGGTGGAGGAGTGCAAATGGGAGGGTACAAGCCTCACCATAGTGCGAGGAAATGCAAACCTAAAGTCTAAATGTCATCAAAGGGCAGACCAGGCCCTAAGCCTTGGTCGGCAACTGGTCTAGGATAGAAGCTCCGACAGGCGGACAGTTAGAGTACTGCTTTTGCTGATCCGATAGCTTCTGCAGCTTACCTTGTTGCGTATTAGTGTTACCTCGCCCGTGTGTTGCCGGGGCCCATACGGGGGAGCAAAGAATAGTAACACTGTTGCCTACCATGCACGTCGTAAGAGGCGACTAAGGAGGCTATGGTTCCGTTGCCCTGCTACTGAGTGAGTGCGTGGCGCGACACTGTGAGCTGTCAATTTCGTGTGGAATGCTTTTGCATCTGTCCGCGGTTGTTTTTCGCGTGAACTGCATGTTCGGAACAATGACGGCCGGCTGTTGCTGGATTGACTGGTTTGCCTTTTCAATTCACGAGTGCATTTTTCAGGAGACTCGTCGCTGTAGCTACGGAGTTCGTGCTTTGTGCGGCACTTTCGGTGGGTTGCCCTGCAGAAAGAGACCGAGCCATATGGGATAAAAACCCCGGTCAATGAAGTATTTCTGGTGACTGCCGTTTTCATTGACGATGAACTGTATTTTTCGTGGAGGACTTTTGTGTTGGCATTCTGGCGGCGGCATTATGCACAGTGTACCTGTGCGGGATGTTGGCTTGCCGACACTCCTGTCTATTCCATTTTTCACATGGGGCAGTGAGGAGCATTTTGTGATATCACTGGCACAAGAACGGAGCAATATAGGGACGACCCGTTGCCATGAAGTTGAAACTGCGACTAACTAACTAACTAACTAACTAACTAACTAACTAACTAACTAGTGTTACCTTTCCTCAGGAGTAAACTAGGCAGGCCAAGATAATGATCATGTTGCATGGGCAACACATGGTCTCTAAATTCAGTCCAGGCTTTGTGTTATGGAGAGGTATAACTCCATTTTATAAACTATCGTGTAACCAAAACGGCAAGGTGCCAGTCAGTCATTAGCATAATCGTAATTAATTTAGTCAATTTATAGAGGGATGCTGCAATTTTCTGGTTATGTCAATCTACTGTCCCTTGTTTTCGTCATCATCATCATCATTATCATCATCATCATCATCATCATCATCATCATCATCATCATCATCATCGTCATCATCATCATCATCATGACCATTAAGTTAGTCCAAAGAGTCTTTGTTGTGTAGATATATTATCAAAGAGTCTTTGTTGTATAGATCTATCATCAATGAGTCTTTGTTGTATAGATCTATCATCAAAGAATCTTTGTTGTATATATCTATTGTCAATTAGTTTGTTTTGAAAATAGTAATTACCAAGGAGTCTTTCTTGTATAGATCTATTATCAGTTAGTCTTTCTTGTAAAGAACAATTATCAATGCGTCTTTCTTGTAACGAGCAATTATTAATGCGTCTTTCTTGAAAAGAGCAATTGTCAATGAGTCTATCTTTTAAAAAGGAATTTTCAATGAGTGTTTCTTGTAAAGAGTAATTATTAATGTGTCTTTCTTGTAAAGCTGAGGGAGATTTGGAAGCAGGCCGCCTTGCGTTGGTTTCTATACAATGGTATGAGTGCCGGTCGTTCAGAAAGCAATGGCAAACTACTGAACGTAAACTTGCCCAGGAATTACAAATATCCCCAAAATACTGGAGTTGACTGATATGTCCTGTAAATGATATGCAACTAACTTTAATTTCTTGTAAACAGCAATTATCAGTTGTCTTTCTTCTAAAGAGCAATTATCAGTTGTCTTTCTTGTAAACAGCAATTATCAATAGTCTTTATTGTAAAGAGCAATTATCAATAGTCTTTCTTGTAAAGAGCAATTATTAATGGGTGGTTCTCGTAATCTCGTAAAGAGAAATTATCAATGAGTCCTCCTCTCTCTCTCTCTCTCTCTCTCTCTCTCTCTCTCTCTCTCTCTCTCTCTCTCTCTCTCTCTCTCTCTCTCTCTCTCTCTTTCTCTCTCTCTCTCTGTAAAGGATATGCAACTAACTGTAATTTTCTGTAAACAGCTATTATCAGTTGTCTTTCTTGTAAAGAGCAATTATCAATAGTCTTTATTGTAAAGAGCAACTATCAATGGGTCGTTCTCGTAATCTCGTAAAGAGCAATTATCAATGAGTCTTCCTTCTCTCTCTCTCTCTCTCTCTCTCTCTCTCTATATATATATATATATATATATATATATATATATATATATATATATATATATATATATATATATAATCGAGGAGTTTTTATTGTATATTCTATAATCAATGAGTCTTTCTTGTAAAAACCAATTATCAGTGAGTCTTTCTTGTAAACAGCAATTTTCAATGAGGAAAACGTTGTCTTGAATCATCCTCTACACCGTGGTCTTAAAAGTTGACTTCTAGTTCAGACAGCAATAGCAAACTAAGTAGACACCTTGCAGTCTTGACAGACCAAAGTATGTGAGTGGAATGTGGCCAATATTCCATCACAATGTCTGGGCAGAGCTTCAGAGATCATGTGATGCCCAAACGACATGATCTCTCACTCGGCCTAGTCTTGTGTATTCCAGAGGAATGGGTAACCAATACGTCTGGCACAAGGTAGGCTGCAGACGCTGGCGGCTCAGCGTCAATCCACCGAGACCTCACCACCACGAGCCGGTGGCGAGTTATGGCCAGACCCTGGCACCCAAGGGACCCGGCTTAGAGGCGTTCAGCCATGTCCCACAAGTGAGGGCCTTGTACGAGCCCGGACCATGAGGGCGCGCACATCTGTCAATCACAAGTGTCCGGACCTGTGTAAAGCGTGCACTATCGTCAGACTCCCCACCTGACATATAGCGGTCCCCGCGACCAGCGGGAATAGTCTCGCCATAGCTACCGCAGGAGATATTGCTGTCTAAAGATAGCAGCAGTCAACTGGAGCTCGCTGACATCGCCATAGAGTTAGTCTTCAAATGGAGCGAGTGCTGGAGGAAATACGATTCTTTGTTCTATATCATTTAGACACTCCTGTAAAAAATGTTTAGTTGTCATTTTACCGGTTCTATAGATACATTCATAATCCTATCTTTAGTTTATTAAGCACATGGTACACTGCTGCTGTGGCCTGTCGTAGTCTGAAGATTGTAACTTGCTCTTTTCCATTGAGTTGGTAATATGTATCATCTGTCTGGTGACCTGGATGCTCTGATTTCCACTTGGTTCTATAATTGCTTCTTGTAAATCTCTTGGCCTCATCACAGGTTATACCTACCGTATATCAGGATGAAGCAGTCTTCCACCTGCCTGAGCAAATCTGTCGATTTATTCATTTTCAGGCGTGCTGTACTCTGAAGGAATCCACTGTATTACAATTATTTTGGATTTTTGGCATAGTTCATGTAATGCTACCCTTAGGTCTGCGAGTTCTGTATTATTTCTGCTCTTCTGTATTGAACTGCCGGTCTCCCTGGCCTAGGGATTAGCGACTTTTTCCGTAATCCCGTATACTCACGTAAGTAACGTGATGTGCGTGAGAATCGGTGGCAATTCTCTTCGCGTCGGTAACTTACGGGATATGTGAGCCGGTCGCTCAGAAAGCAATGGTAAACTACTGGGCGTAATCTTGAAAAGAAATCAACAATCAGCTGAAAGATGCTGATGTTGACAGCAATGTCCTGTAAAGGATATGCAAACAACAAAAATCTTTAGTACTGAAACTGGTGACTTCATATCCGTCAAGGGAGCTATTTGTTTCTCTGCAGCATTTCTGTCGTAGTTTTTAAAGCCTCTGTCCCTGCTCTGAAATTACTTGAGATCTTTCCATTAGCAACTGGCAGTGTCCTCTTTGCTCCATTTGTTAAATTCAGGAGAATCCCTCCATTTCCATTTCTGTTGAGTTGTTTTTTGTTGTTGTTGTTGTTGTTCCATCTTTATATGCATGAATCCAGGTGCTGCTATTGTAATGTTCCTCAATGTAGTTTACTGTTATTTTTCTTCTTTCTAATTAATTCTGAGTGTTCTGTTTCTTAATACAAGCACGTTGTCAATTATCTCAGGCTGGTCTCCAAGCTGTGAATCTGCTTTCGTTATTAATGGGTTTAACCGTTGATATGTTGAGTATTGGATCTGTCCTAATGTTTCTTTTTGCATATTGTACAAAGTTATTTCGCTTTAGTCGTCCCCTTTCAAAACCATTAAACGTCTGGTACATGGGGCGGTCTGTCAGTCTTTAAATTGTTTCTGCTTGTTGCTGGGCTCTGCTATCTCTTCTGTCTTGCATTGGTCGAAGACATATGATCTTTTCCAGTCTATTTATAGGTGTTGTAATTCATCCATTTATGATCCGCATTTATTATTTTAGACTGATTTGTTTGTGTGGGTAAGGTGTAACTTTGCTGCTGTTGCCCAAATTGCAATACCATATTCAAGGAGTGACCTCACCCGTCCAGTGTATAGCTTCTAGAGCACCTTCTCATCTGCTCCCTGTTTTATACCAGGAAAATTGTTCATGACTGCCATTCTTCGCATTACTCAGTGTGTGATATTTCCTCAACATGTGTTTTAAATGTGAGGCAACACGCAATTTACAGACAGACAGACAGACAGACAGACAGACAGACAGACAGACAGACAGACAGACAGACAGACGGGCAGGGAGCCAGCCAGCCAGCCAGACAGACAGACAGACAGACAGACAGACAGACAGACAGACAGACAGACAGACAGACAGACAGACAGACAGACAGACAGACTGACTGACTGACTGACTGACTGACTGACTGACTGACTGATTGACTGACGGACGTACGTACGTACGGACGGATGGACAGACAGACAGACATACAGAGTGACTGACTGACTGACTGACAAGCAAACAGACTGACTGATTGACAAACAGACAGACAGACGGACTGATAGACGGTTGGATGTCTGGGTGGGTGGATGGATCGAGTTTGCACTCAGGCCTACAAAGTGTGATAGTCTCACATTTCACACACTCACAGACGTTTCCTCTCCGATTGTATTTGGTTGCCTACTTTTAACAAATCCAATCCTGGGTGACGAGTTCCGTGGTCGTTTTGCTTTTCCCCCTCTTACACCTTTGCCAGGGAAATGGGGGTACGGCCAACTCTTTTTGATTTGTTTTTGATTTTAAGGAGATTTTGATGCTAAGCGCAAAACTGAAACACAAAAATAAGTACGCTGGGATCTTGTGCAGAAACAAATAGCAAACACTTTATTAGTTGTACACGATGTTACATATTATAAGCAATCTATTAGATTCACGATGGAATATACACATATGCTTTCAGTCTGTGGATATTTTTCAGAATTGAAAACATAATGTGAAACGTAAACGAACTCATCAAGTTACAATTTCACCTCATCATCACACCATCTCTTACATCAAGAATAAATTAAAGGCTTATTAAAGCAATTGAGTTTAAAGGCGATAGAATTGATTTCATCTCCGTCTGCCTTGCGCTACGAAGGTTGTGGGTTCGATTCCGGCCTAGGAGTGCAATTTTTTCGGAGACTCTTAGGTGTCGTCGCTGGAGATACGGAGTTCGTGCTCTGTGCGACGCTTTCGACAGGGAGTCCTGCGGAAAGAGACAGGGCCAAGTGGGATAAATCCGGGTGCAATAAAAGTCGATCATATTGGTCGAGACAGGAATACAGAGCTGATCCACGACTCTGGTGATCGAGTGAGATGGCAGAACATGACCGCCCATGCTTGTCGGCATGGCACATGATGGATGGATGAATGGATTGCCATTTGAACCCTTTTATTTTGTTCCATATGGCTCGGTCTCCTTTCGCAGAGCGGCCTGCTAAAAGCATAGCAAAGAGCACGAACTCCATAGCTGCAGCGACAATCCCCAGGAGTCTCCGAGAATAAATTACATGTTCCTATTCTGTATCGTGGTGTCAAATATGACAGATCGTCTTATCGTGTTTGCTTGTCATATAATAACCGTTTGAATACGTGTCTGGAATCACGGCTGGAGCTATATAGTTCGCGCTGTGTGTGGTAGTCTGGGCAGGCGGCTGGCCATTCTGTAGAGAAAGACCAAGCCAGGTGTAGAAGCACCGGGTGCAATGAAGTCGACTGTTTTGCCTTTAATCTCCTTCTATACTTGCCTGAGTTCTGATGTTATCTTTTACAGGACGTCGCAATCAATCCAACCATTTTATTTCTCTATTTGTTATTTGCTGGGAAAGTTTTATGTTCAGTAGTTATGACAATTTAAGCACAGAAGCCACAAACACTATGTTGCACGATTTATTGCCCGGCATAATTTTGCTGCATCTCAACAGGTGCACACTGCAGAGTTATATGACGTGAATAAATGAATATTCAAAGATGTGTGCAAGCGGGACATCATTGATACAGGCAGTGATATTGCACCTTTGAGTAAATCGCCGCTGAACGTGTTGCATGAAGGGCAAAGATCAGACACAGAATAAACACAAAGGAGAAATGATTGCAGATAGGTTACACATTAAGCGTGTGAGACATCAGATGGTGCATGGTGGTGTAAATGTCCATGTTTTCACATGCATCCATTGTGGGCAGCGCAAATTGATCTGATCAGTCACATTTCCCATGGGCTGTAGTTATTATGCCCTTTTTAAAAAGCAGAGTGTAACAAACTCTCGTCCGTAAAGAAGGCAAGAGAATAAATCAATAATACTTACGCTAAAACAATTAAAACACATAATTATAGGTATTGTTCGAATGTGGAACATCTGTTATCCCCACGGTAATTTCAAATGTAACACGAACTCTTTTTATTTGTACAAAATCGACTGGAACTGCTATTTGCTAACGTCTCATTATAGTTGATACATATATGTCACTATGTGTTTTAATTGTTTCAGCTTAAGTTTTACTCATTTATTCACGTCATATGATATATAACTCTCCAGTATGCACCTGACGAGATGCCGCGAAATATGCCAGACAATAACTCGTGCAACACATTGTTTGTGACATTCGTGTTTAAATTCACTAAGGGAATACATTATTTACAACTGTACACCGTACAGTTGCCTAGAAGATCATACTGGGGTTGATCGCAATGTCCCGCAAATGAACAGAACGTTTAATCTTTGAGTTTACAGGGCAATCTGGTGTTCCGGTTTTGTACTTCTCACCTTGAGCGTACACTAAGATCCGATCTGGCGGTTTATGTACATCTGTTTAGTGTATATAGTAAGATATGTACATCTATTCAGGGTATACTGGAAGATATGTACATCTATTTAGTCTATACAGTAAGATATGTACATCTAATCAGGGTATACAGTAAGATATGTACATCTATTTAGTCTATAGAGTAAGATGTGTACATGTATTCAGAGTATACAGTAAGATATGTAAATCTATTCAGGGTATTCAGTAATATATATACACTATTCATGGTATACAGTAAGATACGTATATCTATTTAGTCTATACAGTAAGATATGTACATCTATTCAGGGTATACAGTAAGATGTGTACATCTTCTGAGAGTATACAGTAAGATGTGTACATCTATTGGGGGTATGCAGAAAGATATGTACATTTATTCAGGGTACATAGTAAGGTGTGTACATATATTTGGCGTGTGTAGTAAGATGTGTACATATTTTCGGCGTATACATTAAAATATGTACATCTATATACAGTAAGATACGTACATCTATTCAGGGTATACTGTAAGATATGTACATGCTTGGATTCCGGCAGAAAAATATTCTTTGTTGCATGTGTAACCACTGTAGGGTCACTACTCGGTGTGCGTGACCAGGTCGTGAACAGCCTGCCACAGAAGTCACGCGTATTTGAATCTTCCAAATCCACTCATACACTTGCTGGACTGACAGGCATTCAGCACCATACTGGACCTTCATTCGCCGATGAATCTCTATAGGTTTCGCCCCTTCCAAACTATTGAACGTAAACTTCCAAAGAGATCACAAACAGCCCAAAAATGCTGGGATTAACTGCGATGTCCTGTATAGGATATGTAATTGACGTTTCACCCCTTCACTGATTAACAAAACGGATAACAAAACGCTGCTCCTCATTGGTGCCTGTCAAAAGTGGGGCGGCCACCTTTAAACTGTTCTTATGACGTCACCGTGTCTGTCTGCACCGTGATGTCACGTGCTTAGTACTCTTGGCATCCTTAACAACAATATTGACTGCTTACAAGACAATAACATCGCTATTGTAATTTATATCACACTTTTAAGGTTTTAATTTGAAGCCCCTTCTTATGTACATCTATTTAGGGTATACAGTAAGATATAGGAGGAGCGGCTGGCCGAGCGGATAGAATGGCGGATTCTCCTTCGGGAGACCCGGGTTCGAATACTCGGTAAGGTGTGAATTGTTTTTTTTTTTAAATGTCGGGGGCAAAAAGGAAACCCTAACCTGCAAAGTTCGCGGCCACTGCACCAGCCAGGCGGCCCTAATTCCTTAGGCTCAAGATTCCCCTGCCAGACACAGCAAGGGACTATATTGGCAGTAAATGACAGTTTTGACATGAAAGTAAGATATATACATATATTCAGGGTATACAGTAATATATCTACACCTATTCAGGGTATACAGTAATATATATATATATATATATATATATATATATATATATATATATATATATATATATATATATATATATATATGGTATTCAGTAAGATATTTACATATTTTCAAGGTATACAGTAAGATATATACATATACTCTGGGTATATAGCAAGATATATCCCTCTGTTCAGGGTATTTAATAAGATACAACCTTGCGGTTTATATACGTTTACTTCCATCATAATCTGTAACCGGCTCTGTATAAAGTATAAGTAGTAAAAATGGGCCGTCTCCCTGGTCAATGGGTTACACGACTTCTCCGTAATCCCGTTTACTCTCGTGAGTAACGTGACGTACGTGAGAATTAGTAGCGGTTCTCTCCGCGTCAGTAACTTACGGGTTATGTGAGCCGGCCGCTCAGAAAGCCATGGGAAACTACTGAGCGTAATCTTGCCAAGAAATTAACAATCAGCTGAAAGATACTGATGTTGACAGTGATGTCCTGTAAAGGATAGTTAGCTAGTCTTTCCTCTTGAGCCTAAGTCGGCGCATAGGGCAGAAGTCATGGCTCTCCATGTCTGGCGGTTCGCTGCTACCTGTTGTAGATCCTGGATGTTCACTTGGCCGTTGAATGAGCCTTCTCTGATGATGGTTCTACGCAGGGTCTCTCTTAATCCTTGGAATTTAACAAGTTCGAGCGAAGCGTCTACTATTTAGAGCCAGAAAACTGATTCTGAAACAATAGGAAGTTTTATGATGACGGATTGTCAAGCCGTCGATCAACCGTCTTAAGCCAAGTTAGAAGAAAACACGTCCCGCCATCTTAGCCCAAACCGGAAACCGGAAAGGATATGCGAACCAAAAAAAAAAAAAAAAAGTAAACATGGGTTTCATAACCAAGTAGATGGTTCGACACCTGCCTCGATTGCTTGGAAAGCAGACCGCTTGGCGTTAAACAAAAAGATAAAATTCGACAGGGTCGACTGCATTGCACCGGGTGTTATCCCATAAGGCTCAGTCTCTTTCCGCAGCGCGGAAAGCGTTGCACAAAGCACGAACTCCGTAGCTTCAGCGACGACCCTCGGGAGTCTCCGAAAAAATGCATTCGTGAACTGAAAGACGCTTAGACAGCTTAACATTGACGTAAATGTTATGAGGCGCCGGCCGTTCAGAAAGCAATAACAATCTAATTGCCTAGTGAATCACAAACTTGAATTCAATGCTTGGGTTGATTGCAACGCCCTGTAAAGGGCAAGCAGCTAATTTTTTATCCTAATCCGACTTCAGAATTTTCTAACTTTATCGTAAAGTCTGCAGAACCATTTAATTTTTGTGTAAGTCTGTCAGAGGCTGTACACTAAGATATGACCTTGTCGCTTCTGTATGCACACCTTAGAGTGTAAGACGAAAATATGACTTTGCTTTTTATATTCATAGCTTTTTATATAGATGAGCATTTGAACACCTCATATCTGTCCTTTTACCTCGGCATGTATAGTAAGATAAGAATGTCGCTTCTCTACTTATATTGCAAATGGAGATATGACTTTCCATTCTGTTCTTTAAGTCTAGATTATATAGGAAAATATGATCTTTCACTCTGTAGGTTAAGTCTAAAGTGTCTAGAGGGGTATGACCTTCCATTCTGTATTTTAAGACTAGGGTATAAAGGCTGACATAACCTTCGATTGTTTGCTTTAAGTCAAGGGTATGTATATGCCTCTCCATTCTGTCCGTTAAGACTATGGTGTAAAGGCAGACATACTCGACTTTATGCTTCAATTCTAGGGTATGTATATGACCTTCCATTCTGTACTTTAAGTCTAGAGTGTATAGAGAGGAATGACCTTCCATTCATCACTTATAGCCTATGTGCATAGAAAGATACGACCTTCCATTCTATACTTTAAGACTAGGATGTAAAGGCAGATATGACGATATGTTTTGTACGATAAGTCTAGGGTATGTTTATAACCTTCCAATGTGTACTTTAAGCCTAGAGTTAATATGACAATATGAACTTCCATTCTGTACTTTAAGTCTAGTTGTGTAGAAAAATATGACCCTCATTGCTGCTGGCAAAGTCTATGTTGCATAGGACTAACTATATGATCTTCCATTCTGTACTTTAAGATGAGTGTTTAAGAATATATGACCTTCCATTCTGTACTTTAAGATGAGTGTTTAAGAATATATGACCTTCCATTCTGTACTTTAAGATGAGTGTTTAAGAATATATGACCTTCCATTCTGTACTTTAAGATGAGTGTTTAAGAATATATGACCTTCCATTCTGTACTTTAAGATGAGTGTTTAAGAATATATGACCTTCCATTCTGTACTTTAAGATGTGTGTTTAAGAATATATGACCTTCCATTCTGTACTTTAAGATGAGTGTTTAAGAATATATGACCTTCCATTCTGTAATTTAAGACGAGAGCCTAGGAATATATGACCTTCCATTCTGTACTTTAAGATGCGTGTTTAAGAATATATGACCTTCCATTCTGTACTTTAAGACGAGAGCCTAGGAATATATGACCTTCTATTCTATGCCCTAAGAGAGTGGTTCTCAACCGGTGGGGAATCCCCCCCCCCCGAGGGGGGGGGGAATTTTAGGGTTTCCGGGGGGGGGGGAATTCAGATTATTTCAAGATCGTGTTAATACTAGAACCGATTACTTGATATTGTTTTTCCCTTCATACTGTACGGTTCTGTGCGTCTCACCCTTCTAAAATTCATTTTATAAAGTAAGTAGACCCACAAATCACGTTTTATATAGACGTCTAGACTTGTTTTAGTATGTGCTATTAAATTTAGCTTCCATTATTACGTATACTGTGTAGGGGCGGGGGCGGGATTTTTAGGTAGGAAATATGGAAGGTGGGAATGACATTCTGAAAATATGGTGAAGGGGGGCACGGGCCAAATTTTTAGGTAGGAAATATGAAAGGGGGGGGGGTGACGTTCTGAAAATATGGTGAAGGGGGGGGGCACGGGCCAAAAAAGGTTGAGAACCACTGCTCTAAGACGAGTGTTTAGGGATATATGACTTTCCATTCTTGTCTTTATGATTAGAGTGTACAGAAAGATACGACTTCGCGATTTTGTTGTTTAAATCCATAGCATAGGAGAAGATGGCGCCCCGCGGACAAGTGCCTTTGCTATAGGAGATAAAAATGTATAAGGCTTCGTGGCTTTGTACCGGCGGTGTGGTACAGTAATAAGAACGTACTGTCTTCAAAGGAAGCCTGCATTTAGCAATTCAAGACCAGCACTAACTATGGATTGACGCCCAGACACCCACAACGGTAGATGCTGAGCAACGATGCACCATTCTTACAAAAAAATCATCATTCAGTGTTTTGTCGTTTTCAGAACATACCCCACAATAACAGTCTTTCGAAGTGTTTTCCTATAAGACAGTGTTCCGCCCCCTTTTGCTGTCTCGTGTTAATTACGCGGGCGAGTCAATAAGTAAGTCATACAGTTCTGTGGTGTGGCATGTAAATGTAGTTGGTGTTTTCTACGGGTGTCATTAGGTGACAGCAACATCGAACTTTATATTACCGTTCGTCAAGTGGCGCTAGGTGTCTCATGCGCATGCGCAGGGTATAAACAAAATGGCGACTGTACATACGGCGTGTACAACCAAAGAGCAACGTGATGGTGTGCGTTTTATGTGGGCAAAAGGACTGCCTGCAAAGGACATTCAAAAGAAAATGCTTTCTGTTTATGCTGACTAATGTTTGTCCCGTAAAGCGGTGCATAGCTGGGTAGAAAAATTTTCTCAAGTTCGCTCTAAAATTGTTGATGAAATCCGATCTGGTCGCCCTGTTAAGATTGCAACAGAAGCATTCGTGCAGCGGGTGGAAGAGATGATTAGATGTGACAGGCGAGTAACGATAGACTCTGTAGCATCTGCAATAGGGTGCTCACGTGGTTCAGCTTACAGCATAATGCATGATCGATTGACATTTAAGAAAGTGTGCTCAATGTGGGTACACAGACACTTGAAGGAGGAACACAAAATGAACAGATTTGGCCTGTACTTGCATCATCTCTGTCGATACGAAGATGAAGGAGAAGACGTGCTGAACAGGATTGTAACTGTGGTGCATCACTACCAGGCCGAATCAAAGCGTGCTACAATGCAATGGAAACATCCTTCTTCGTCGTGTGTCCAAAAATTCAAGGTTACGCTATCAGCAGGGAAGGTTACGCTGACAGTGTTCTGGGATTGTCAAGTCGTTAGTCGTTATTCGCGGTTCCAACATCACATTAAAGGGTCGTCCCCATTATGCTCCCTTCCTGTGCCAGTGAATATCACATAAAATGTTCCTCATTGCCCCATGTGAAAAGTGGACAAGACAGGAGTCTCGACAAACAGCCCGCTCAGGCATACTGTGCAAAATGCAACCGCCATAATGTCACCACAAAAGTCCCCAACGAACACTATAGTTCACCCCTGGTGGTATTGGAAGTCACTTTCCCAACCAGATGTTCACCCACAAAGTCTCGACGTTTCAACGAATCTCTCTCTCTCTCTCTCTCTCTCTCTCTCTCTCTCTCTCTCTCTCTCTCTCTCTCTCTCTCTCTTACACAGGCACACACACATTCCCCACACACGCACACACACATATCCCTTACATACACACCCATACATACATTCTCACATCTAGACAAATACATGATGCCTCACATGATCACTGAAACTAATAAGAACAAACTCCCACACTTTACACACAATTGAGACACTGACGATTGTCGTGAGAATTCTCGCAATTGCAAGAAGTGGAGAAAAAATTTTACATATACATTATGTAGCGTAAAAATTAGTGATGCTCTCTATTTTTTTTTTTCTCTCTCTCTCTCTCTCTCTCTCTCTCTCTCTCTCTCTCTCTCTTGCGCTCTCTCTCTCTCTTGTGCTCTCTCTCGCTCTCTCGCTCTCTCTCTCTCTCTCTCTCTCTCTCTCTCTCTCTCTCTCTCTCTATCCCTCACTAACTCTCTCACTCACATCACAGTAATGTTATATTATATATGATAAAATCAAGTGGCATACAAAATGATAAGATGAGAATTAAAAAAAAAAAAAAATGGAATGGCATGTTACAGGACAATCAGGGGGCATTAAACGATACCTCGTAATATGAAAGATGAGAATACATAAAAAATATGGAATAGCATGTTACATGACATGCGTGGGCTCAACTCTCTCTCTCTCTCTCTCTCTCTCTCTCTCTCTCTCTTTTTTTTTTTTTTATTACATACACACACTCTCACACACTCTCTCTCTCTCTCTCTCTCTCTCTCTCTCTCTCTCTCTCTTACACTCACTAAATCTCTCACTTGCTTTGGTTGGGGGATGGGTGGGTAGAGGATGTGTGGGTGGGTAGAGGATATGTGGATGGGTGAGTGTGTGCAGGTTAGGAGATGGTAGGGGATGTTTGTAGGTGTGGGCTCGGGATCTGTGAGTGGGCTGGGGGAGATGGGAGATTATGTGGGTGAGTGCGGAATTTGTGTGTGGGTAGGTGCGGAATATGTGAGTTGACGGGGAGATGTGTGTGTGGCTGAGGAATGTGTGTTTGGGTGGTTGGAGGTGTGTGGGTGGAGGAGGATATTGGGTGAGTGATTGTTGGTGGGAAATGGGACGGGTAGAGGATATGTGAGTGGGTGGGGAGATGTGTGTAGGTGGGGGATGTGTGGGTTATTGAATGTATGTGTGCTTGGGGTGTGGGTGGATGGGATGTGTGGTGGGTGAGAGGTGTGTGTGGGTGGGGAGATGTGTAGGTGTAGGGATGTGGTGGATGGGTGGGGGAATGTATTGTATGTGTGTGTGGTTGGGTGGGGGAGTTGGAGTGAATGGGGGATGTGTGGTTGGGTGGTGGATGTGTGTCATAACATAGTAATATGCATTGTTTATGTTTACAAAATTCATGTGACAATGTTTTTTTCCTATGCACTGTTCATGAAAGAAAGATGAGTGATTGGAAGGGCCGAATGTAAGACGGGCCTGCGTGCCCAATTTGTTACCCTTTGAAAATAAAGTATGTTCGTTCGTTCGTTCGTTCGTTCTCTCTCTCTCTCTCTCTCTCTCTCTATATATATATATATATATATATATATATATACATATATATATATATATATATACATATATATATATATATATATATATATATATATATATATATATATATATATATATATATATATATATATATATATATATATATATATATATTGCTGTTCCGTTTCTAGATGTTTTCTAGCCACCCCGCCATTTTTCTCCGAAATCCCGAACAGATGCAAAGAAACACCTCACTGTACACAATGCCATCGCCAGAATGCCAACACAAATGCCCCCCTCGAAAACACAGTTCATCATCGATGGAAACGGCAGCCACTAGCAAAACCAGCTGCCACACATTTCTGCATAAGGCAAGAAAAACGCTCGCTTCTGCGACACACCAGCCACCATACATGCAGATATTTCTGGATGTTGTTGTTCCATTTCTAGATGTTATATAGCCAGCTACGTCATTTTGAGCATGTAGATCACACCAACACGCCGGACAGATGTAAATAAAAAACATTTCACTGTACATAATGCCGTCTCTAAAATGCCAAAACAACAGTCCTCCACGAAAGCACGGTTCATCGTCAAAAGAATCGGCCGTCAACCACAAGACCAGCAGCCACACATTACTGCATAAGGCACAAAAAACAAGTCAGTTTTGGAACATAGCCATCCGCCATTGCTCTGAACATGCAGATCATGCTCTACAACCTCGGGCAGATTTAAAAGCATTTAACACGAAATTCACAGCTCACAGCGTCGGGCCCCGCACTTAATTCAGTAGCAGGGCGACGGAACTATATTGTCAACGACTGCTTTTATCTAATTTCAAGAAGAAAGGTGACAATGTGAATTCTGAATCGTACTGTGAAGTTCTATCGATGCTTCATGATGCAATTCGAAGAAAACGTCAAGGACTGCTGACTAGAGGAGTGTTGCTTCTTCATGACAATGCCAGACCAAACTTGACTCGATTAACTCAGGAGAAAATTAACCAACTAAGGTGGGAAGTTCTGGAACATCCACCTTACAGCCCCGACTTAACCCCTAGCGATTTCCACATTTTTGTCCACTGAAAACTCACCTTGGCGGGAGACATTTGTTGAATGTGAAGTGAAATCGGTGTTTAGAAAACAGAGCACGCAGTTCTATGCAGCCGGTTTGGTAGGACTGATAAAACGATAGGATAAATGCATCAGTGTTGGCGGAAATTATGTTGAGAAATAAAGGGACAATGTATGTATACAAATAATCTGGTTTCAAGTTGTTATCACATTTAATTATTTTTCTACAGCCATTTGTGACTTACTTTTTGACTTACCCTCGTATTTGTCAAATTTTGAGTCCATCTACATTGCGGTCTTAAGTTTCCCCGCTTCCTCTATACCCCCACCCCCTATTTTTCTCGTATTTCAGTTTCCTTAGTTTTATTTGTCATAATTACCAATCTTCATCAATGTTATATTCATGTTGGGTGGGTCGCTTTGTTATATTTTTCGTCCAATACATGTTAATACATTTTAGTAAAAGGTGAATTCTAAAGATGCATATGTGCTTGTCAACCGATCTGTTAAATATTCAAGTTTCACTTTCGTAAGTACCTTAGGAAAATGCAAAGAATACCATGGACAGACAGGACACTAATGAGCAAGACCTACAAGAGGCAAATGAACACCGCAAACTGATTAGAGAAATTAGACGTAGACAGTAAACAATTTTTGGGCACGTTATGAGAAGAAATAAGCTGGAGAACTTGGTAACAACTGGCAAAATTGAGAAGAAAGAACAAGTGGAAGGCAGAGAAGTAAATATCTGGATGGCTTCACCACCTGGCATATATGTGATCTTAGAACTCTGGTACCTGTCCACCTTATAAAGGACATACAGATTTAAAGGGTTTTAAGTCGAGATTTCTTCGCACTGGGTTTGATCCCATGTGGCTCAATCGCTTTCTGCAAGGTGGCCTGCCGAAAGACAGACAGACAGACAGACAGACAGACAGACAGACAGACAGACAGACAGACAGACAGACGGACGGACGGACGGATAGATAGATAGATAGATAGATAGATAGATAGATAGATAGATAGATAGATAGATAGATAGATAGATAGATAGATAGGTGAGACACTCACTATATATATATATATATATATATATATATATATATATATATATATATATATATATATATATATATATATAACTATTAGTAACGGCTTAGCTGCACTTTCAATGGAAAAGTGTAAGACATAAACAGTAGAATGTATCAGATGTAAGCAGTAAGCCTAAATGACGAATATCAGAAATTCACCGCGAAACCGTTAAACTGGTTCAAAGACACCATTAACCCAGAACTCTCTCCCCCCTTTAGTTCCTCTAGTTTTGGGTTCGGTTAAGAATCAACACAGGAGGGCTTCCCCCGAAGCTCGGCTGGCAAGGTAACAAAGATGAGCCAAATAAGGAAGAAGTGTGTGTGTTAGTTGGCATGGCACGTTTAGACTAACTCTTGTGGGCAGGATTTCGTTGTGAGCGTGCTGTGTTGCATACGAGAGAATTCTCATAGTGCGTGAGCGAGTTTGAGATGTGTGAATGCACAGACTGTGTCACGTGCCTTATGGGTGTTATAAGGAGGCTGCTTAGAGAATTCTGTACAAGTAATTTTATTTCGGGGGATGGGTGAGGCTTGGGGGATGGGTGGGGTTCGGGGGGGGGGGGGGGGGTTGTTACGTTTTCGAGTCTGCGGTTAATAAACGAAGAACGATATTTGCCACTTATTATATTGGAAACAATCAGAGTGTTTATATTACCAATTTAAATGCGCATTGGATTTAATATTCATTCTATGTAACGAAAAGTTATGTTTTGTATTTGATTTTCTGTGAACGCTTTCATTTGTCTTAATGTCTTTAGTCCTTGGTAGATGTTCTGTCTGTCTGTCTGTCTGTCTGTCTGTCTGTCTGTCTGTCTGTCTGTCTGTCTGTCAGTCTGTCTGTCTGTCTGTCTGCTCCTCTCTCCCCCCTCTTTCTCTCTCTCGCTCTCTCGCTCTCTCTCTCACTCTCTCTCTCTCTCTCTCTCTCTCGCTCTCTCTTTCTCTCTATCTATCTTTCAGTCTATAGGTTTTGACAGATGTAAGAAAATTAACTATTTGTTCTTATTCCTCGGGGGGGGGGGGGGGGAGGGGGAAGGGGGGATTATCGCCTTACCAAAATAGCTAACAGTTAATTTTCAATTGTGCTACATACATACATTCATACGTATATTATGTACTTAAAATGAGAAGAAGAAAAAAAGATCCAGGACAAAAGTAAAACGGAGAAGCGAAAGATACAACGAAGAAATAAGAAGGAAGATATACAAAGTATAAAGATAATGTGATGCATTTCTTGAAGCTCCTAACCGGAAGCGGGTGTGGGTATGTAAATTGTTAGGACCACCACGTGTTTAAGAATGCATGGGGCAATGCGTGGCCAGACTTTTCCTCGGGTAGAGAACAGCGAGTGCAGGCATCAAACCCACGCCCCTCAGCTCTCATGTCATTGTTAGTGTACATTTCTACACCATCGCGCATTTTAAGAATATATCTGAAAGTTGCCAGATCTGTTGCGGCAGGGGTTATTGACGCAAGTCGTAATTCCACATACCACTTTCAAATCACACCTGCGGGCGATTTGGCAACAGATCGCCTTGCGTTGGTTTTCATACAGGGGTATGAGTCCCGGTCGTTCAGACAGCAATGGCAAACTACTGAACGTAAACTTGCCAAGAAATCACAAACAGCCTAAAATAATGGGGTTTACTGCGACGTCGTGTGAACGATACGCATCTAACTTTAACGAATATGAAAGTTTACCGTCGGTAAAATACAAACATATGCATAAACACAACCAGATATAATAAGGTGCAGCTTTGAAGGGGGAAACATTTTTAAAGCACAGTTGTTTGCTGTAGAAAAAGCAGTGGATGAAAATCTATCGACTTCATAGATGAGACATTTGCAGGTGTGTGTGTGTGTGTGTGTGTGTGTGTGTGTGTGTGTGCGCGCGCGCGCGCGAGCGCAAAAAGAGGCACTGGAAAACATTCAGGGGGCAGAAAGGTGAACTGTAGAGGAGGTAGAGTTAGGCAGAGAGGTATAATGCTGGATAACCCGTGATTGTGGCATGGTGGATTATCATTATCATCATCTGCCATCCCGATAAGCATGTCTCGCCATCTTACACAATCACCAGAGTTGTGAATCTGCTCTGTGTTCTTGCCTCAACCATGTCATGTGCCAAAGTCATTCAGATAATTACTTCTCTCCCCTTCCCTTTCTCTTTTCCCCCCAATCTTGCCAGTTGTCATCAAGTTTTCTAGTTTATTTCTTGCGATAACGTGCCCAAAAGCGTGTAATTTCTCCAATCAGTTTTGTTAGCTTCTTGTAGGACTTTCCCGTTGGTTTTTCTCTTAATAACATATCCATGTGCGTATATCACATTCTTTATTGTACAGGTCACACAGGCGACCATAACCAAACCCCGAGAAGCAGGAAAGAAAGACATGATATCCTCCTATATTCACCACCAGAGACAAGAGAGGCCGAGCAGCACGCGCCCAGCTGTGGACCAGTCCAGACACTCAGCAGACTACCTCCTCCAGCTGCAAGCCGCGGAGGAGCCACACATAGCCCTACCCTCAGATATCTACCAGGACTTCGAGGCCCTCAAGTCTGCCACCAAGCTGGACACCACGGAGCTCATGAGAAAACTCCTGCACGGATATCAGCAGTAAGCAATTCATGTACTAAATACAGCTGTGTTCCTTCTTGTCTTGTGTCTATGTGATGCATAACAGAAGTTAAGTGTGCTATAAATGAACTAGCATCTGGCAAGGCTCCAGGTAAGGATGGGATTCCAATAGAGGTTATCAGGAGTGGGCAAGACACACTCACTCTACAGATCCATCAGCTAATAGAGCTATGGTGGCGAGAAGGACAAGTCCCACAGGATTTCAAAGATTCAAGCATCATAACACTGTACAAGTACAAGGGCGATCGGAGTGACTGCAACAACTATAGGGGTATCTCACTTCTGTGTATTGTTGGAAAAGTATTTGCCAGAATTGTTCTGCGCAGACTTCAAGTCCTAGGAGATAAAGTCTACCCCGAATCACAGTGTGGCTTTCGACAGAACCAGTCTACCATTGACATGCTATTCTCATTGCGACAAATGCAAGAAAAATGCCGTGAACAGAATCAACCACTGTTTATTGAATTCATCGACCTCACAAAAGCATTTTATTTGGTCAGTCGTGATGGTCTGTTCAAGGCAGTAAAGAAGATTGGCTACCCACAAACTCTTCTGTCCATTGTGGAATCGTTCCACACAGGCATGAAGGGTATAATCAAGTTTGATTGTGCAACTTCTGAAGAGTTTGAAATCAAGAGTGGAGTTAAGCAAGGCTGTGTACTAGCTCCCACCCTCTTTGGAATATACGTTTCACTTCTACTGAAAAATGCCTTTCCTGATCAGGATGGTGGTATATACATTCACTTACGCTCAGATGGTGGCCTCTACAAAGCTCAGAGATTGAAGGCCAAGACCAAAATTAGGAGGGTACTGATCAGAGAGTTGCTTTTTGCAGATGATACTGCAGTTACGACCCACTCTGAGGAAGAATTGCAATGTCTACTATCTGCATTCTCCAATGCTTGTTCTGAATTTGGTTTAACAATTAGCAAAAAGAAGACACAGATTATGTCACAAGGTGCGCATGGGGTACCATTAATCTTTATTGACGACGCCGAACTAGAGATGGTAGACCATTTTACATATCTAGGATCAGTGGTAAATAGCAAATTATCCCTAGATCAGGAAATCAACATTCGGATTGGTAAGGCAGCAACAACAATGAACAGGTTAAAAAAAAAGAGTCTGGGAGACCAGGAAGCTTACTGAAAAAAACAAAAGTCCTTATCTATCACGCCTGTGTCCTTAGTACTCTTCTTTATGGCAGTGAAACCTGGACAACTTACTCACACCAAGAGAAACGTTTAAACAGCTTTCATATGCGGTGTCTGCGAAGAATTCTTGGTATTAAGTCGCAAGACAAAATCACAAATACTGAAGTATTGGAAAGATCAGGTTGTGTGACGGTTTATACCATGCTCAGTCTTCGTAGACTTAGATGGATAGGACATCTTAGGAGGATGTATGATGGTAGAATACCAAAGGACATCTTTTTTGGTGAATTACAGATGGGTAAGAGATCTCAGGGTCGGCCTCTACTACGATACAAAGATGTGTGTAAGCGGGACATGATTGATACAGGCATTGATAATGCACATTGGGAGCAAGTCGCCGCTGAACGTGTTGCATGGAGGGCAAAGATCAGAAATGGAATAAAGAAAAAGGAGAAAATTATTGCAGATAAGTCACACACCGAGCGTGTGAGACGTAAGATGGTGTATGATGGTGGAAATGACCACGTGTTCACATGCACCCACTGTGAACGGACATTTACAGCTCGAATTGGCCTTATCAGTCACATTCGCTACCGTCATAGGTAAAAGTTATTATGCCTTTTTAAATCACAAACTATCGTCTGTCAAGACGGCAAGGTGCCAATTGAATTAATGCTTAACGGCAAAAGTAAGACAAAAGAAAGAATACGAGGAAGCAGGAGAAAAAGCTTAACTGATTAATTCCATGGGATGATTAATCGTCTTAAGTAAGTGACTTCCCGTATATGTCAAGGGTTTATACACAGTAGTTTTCAATAGGCAACTCCTTTAATTTGATATGTAATGCAACATGTCTCTACTGAGGGGGGGGGGGGAGGGGGAGGGCTGAGTGGTCTCGAGGTATGGTGTCCGCCTCGAGTGCTGGAGGTCCCGGGTTCAGGCCCCGGTGAGGTCTGGGATTTATTTAAAAAATCCACCTGAACTTCCAGTAATAAAATTACCCCTGGTCTCTGGGTAGTGAGATCGGACGCCCGTGTGTATTGTTGCGCACGTAAAACATCCCTTGGCAGTTGGAAATCGAAACAGAGTAGCCTAACGGCGCTGCCCGGGGAAAATTTCGAGTTAAAAATCTACCCAAAGTATGTCAGGATCCTTGCGGATGCAACGGAGTTCGTGCGTTGAGCTGAGTTTCTCCAGACTCAGGTTTGAATTAGGAGGAAAACGGAGCACTTATGAGTTAAACCGTGTGCCGTGATGTTGATCCAGCGACTAAACTAAACTAAACTAAACATGTCTCTACCATATTAACACGTTTTAAGTCACAACTGTGAGACTTCCCACTTTCTGCCATCTATTTTTGTTTGGTCCAACTCTACCGTTTGTTTGGCAGAGAATCTGTTCAGACACCCAGCTAGACATACAGAGAATGTGTGTATCACCTAACTCTAGGCCTCAAACATTTCTGTTGAGACACCCAGTCAGACATACAGAGAATGTATGTATCACCTAACTCTATGTCTCAAACATTTCTGTTCAGACACCCAGCCAGACATACAGAGAAAGTATGTATCACCTAACTCTATGCCTCAAACATTTCTGTTGAGACACCCAGTCAGACATACAGAGAATGTATGTATCACCTAACTCTATGTCTCAAACATTTCTGTTCAGACACCCAGCCAGACATACAGAGAATGTATGTATCACCTAACTCTATGTCTCAAACATTTCTGTTGAGACACCCAGTCAGACATACAGAGAAAGTATGTATCACCTAACTCTATGTCTCAAACATTTCTGTTGAGACACCCAGCTAGACATACAGAGAATGTGTGTATCACCTAACTCTAGGCCTCAAACATTTCTGTTGAGACACCCAGTCAGACATACAGAGAATGTATGTATCACCTAACTCTATGTCTCAAACATTTCTGTTGAGACACCCAGTCAGACATACAGAGAATGTATGTATCACCTAACTCTATGTCTCAAACATTTCTGTTGAGACACCCAGCTAGACATACAGAGAATGTGTGTATCACCTAACTCTAGGCCTCAAACATTTCTGTTGAGACACCCAGTCAGACATACAGAGAATGTATGTATCACCTAACTCTATGTCTCAAACATTTCTGTTGAGACACCCAGTCAGACATACAGAGAATGTATGTATCACCTAACTCTATGTCTCAAACATTTCTGTTGAGACACCCAGCCAGACATACAGAGAAAGTATGTATCACCTAACTCTATGCCTCAAACATTTCTGTTCAGCGATCAGTTTAGGTGTGCGTCCAGCACACCTAAACTGATCGCTGGGCCATTAATGCATCTCAAAATCGTAAGACTGGTGATGATTTCAAATTTAAAACTTCGTGGCTGAGAATTTTAACGTACTTAATCTTAGCGGCGTAGTAAGTTTGTTCCACGCGCAAGCCAATCTGACTTAAATTACGACTCCCTGGTCAGAAATCAATGGCAAACTATTGAACATAAAACTATATGGTAAATCACAAGAGGAGCGACTGGCCGAGTGGCTAAGAACGCCGGGTTCTTCTTCGGGAGACCTAGGTTCGAATCCTCGGTAAGATGTGGGGGTTTTTTTTTCTATTGGGGCAAAAAGAAAACCGTAACCTACACAGTTCGCGGCGACTGCACTAGCCATGCGGCCTTAATTCCTCAGGCTCAAGACCACACACTGCAAGGTACTGTAGGCAGTAGATGACAGACAGATAGTAAATCACAAAAGCCATTATGGGATGGCTGTGATAGCAACGTCCGACGAAGGACATGCAATTAAACAAAACACATATTCCACATCCGTCGCCACAGTCAAGTTTTGTAATCATGAAAACTATCAAAGAGATGCCATTAAACGAAACGACCACAGGAACATTTATACAGAATAATAAAACTTTTACTGATTTTACTAATGCGTTCTCTGTAATAACCGCCCACAAAAGTAGAGCCAGAGTACTGCATGATGTGATTTTCTGCCTAGAAAATTTTACCAACAGATTCTACAAATGCAGAATTCAATGGGGGAAAAAAAAAGGGGGGGGGGGAGAGGGGAAGAAGAGATGCAATAGCAAGGTGATTTGAAGCTCGCCTGCCGGCCCGGTAGTCATAGGCTCTTACATTTGACCTGGGCTCCAATATCGACTCAGGCTAAAAAGATGCCCAGGAAATGTTTTGGAAGTAAATGTGGCTGATGTAACACTGATCATATCACTCAACGAGTTTCGATTATTTTATACAAATATGGGTCTAGCACCATATGCCCGGTGCCCAGTGCGCATTAAGGTGGGTAAAAATGCCCCTAATTTACTTTTCACAGCTAGAGCTAGAGTACTAAATGAACTGCATGTTCAGAAAAATGGAGAACGGTTGGTTGTTGAACTAGCTGGTTTTGCTTTGTGTAGTAATGAGTGTGCAACTGCTGGTTTTCTAGTGACTGCCGCTTTCATCGACGATGAACTATAAATTTAGTGACGGACTGTTGTGTTGGCATTCTGGCAGCGGCCTTGTGCATATATGCTTGAGCGTGTTGTTGGTTTGTCGGGACTGTTATCTATTTCAATTTCCATATGGGAAAGTGAGGAGTATTTTGTGTGATATACACTGGCACCGGAACGGAGCATTATGAGGTGATCATTTGCCGTAAAGTTGGAATCGCGACTAACGACTAACTAAATGAAATTATTCACTCCTTTGTAAACTGTACTAAATGTTGTGAAACAAACACAAATCAGTGAATAAAAGCCCAGGGCAACCTATTGTTCAGCGATGTAACAAATCGACATGCAAATCTGGGCGGATCAATACAATAAAATTATGTAAGCACAACTTATAACATACCATGAAAATGCCATCAGCGCGTTCGGACAAATTCACGCCTGGACTAGTCGTCCGTTAGGAAAGGGAAAGACTGACTGTTTATCTCTGCGTGCAGTCAAACCTATAAATTGTGATGGACCTATCACAGCACAGACAAATGGCGGGTGTCTGATGCTGGACGCCCCTCCCCTCACCCCCACATGTAACCTTGGGAAGACAGTTAATTAGTCGCATATCCTTTACAAGAGGTAACAGTC